>AZIM01003267.1:0-19793 GCA_000516915.1 Ophiophagus hannah | reverse complement strand
ACAGAACTGGAAAGCAGGTTAGTGGGGTTGAATGGGAATGGAGATTTTACAGTATCCTTCCGCTGCCATGCCCACCTAGCCACACCACGCCAACCAAGCCATGCCCACAGAACCGGCAGTAAAGTTTTTTGAATCCCACCACTGATTAGAAAACTATAGATAAAGATAATTTGAAAGGAGGTATTTCACAATCTTGATAAATGGATTTCCATGCACAAGATTGCACAATAGTCATTTATGATAATAAATATAATTATATAGACTCAAGAACCATATTCCTTTCACAGCTAATTAAAAGTTATATGATAACTAAGGATATCCAAGTATAAAATATTTCTTTGTTGAAGGCTATAGTCTCTTAAGATTAACAAAAGTATGAGGCAAAACAAATATTGGTCTAGTGTACAGACAGTTGTTGCATTTGAAGATTATTTAATTCATTTATTTGTAGGGCTTTTAGGCTGCTTTAATCAGCTGTATGACTCCCCAGTTCCTAACTGGAATACAGACACTACCATCCAAACTTAAAAATACATTGTATAGTATAATACCACAAATAATAACATAAGACCAGAAGATATACTTCATGAGAATAATAACAATTCCTCCTAAGGATTGTTTCCCATGAATTTTCTGATGGCAATGAAAAAGAGGAACATTCCAAGGTTGAGGTAAATAAATTCCATAGAAGAGGGGTGATGTCTAAAAAGAAATGCTTCTGTGGCCCTTGAAGATTGTAGTCTCAAATCAAGGCAACATGTTATCAGCGCACCTTACTAGAACTTTTTGGATGAATAGATACTATAGGAAAAAGCCCCCAAAGCATGTATAGCTTTAAAGTTGATAACTGGCACTTTGAATTGAACGTGTAACTGTAGTAGAGGTATGTCATGATATGCAGCCATAATGAATCAAGTCTCCACATTTTGGATCAGTTTTAGCTTCTGAATTCTCACAGAAGGCAGTCCATATAATTCAATAAGAGGTGACTGGCGTTAATGACAATGGGTTACATTACAGAATTCCTACAACTCCTATAGGTTCTTTCTAATTATACTTACACAATAAAGTCTGGATCACTTTAAAGAGGGCCTCTGGTGGAAATCTGTGCATACAGTAAGAGCAGAGAAATAGTGATATTTCATCACTCTTATTGCCATGGTATAGGCCTGAATATAAGCAATTACTTAAATCTAGTCAGAATCACCCATTATCTTTTAATATATTTATGTCTTTATGTTTTGTTGTTTTTAGTATGTAAGTCGCCCTGAGTCCTTTGGGAGATGGGGCAGCATAAAAGTCGAATAAATAAATAAAATAAATAAATAAATAAATCTTATGCCAGAGTGTTCTAATTCAGGGAATGAAAGATCTTTCGGATTGCTTCATTCTCTCAACCCCAGGGGCCCTCAAGGTATAAAGTTCAGTGATTCAGGGAAGACCATTCAGGACCAATTTGGTCTAAGGCTAATGCTGCCTCCCTGTTCCCAAAAAATAGAAGTGCCCACATCACCTTGGGATACTCCGCAGGTGCCCTGTGGAAATTGTATAGTTCCATTAGGAACAAAGGATGAAGCAATCAGATGGGCCCATTCCCTCCATAGAGCAGGGCTGTCAAACTCATGGCCCATGGGCTGGATGCATCATGTGCTGACCCCACCCCGCCCTGTTTAGCGAAGGGGAAAAAAAGTCCCGATACATCACGGGACACTGCCATGACAATGTGAGTTGACACCCCTGCCATAGAGGTTAATGGGGCTGAATACAGCAAAGCAGTGATGGCTGATGACTGTACCAAGAGACAAGTGTTAATATATTAATCCTGAACTGTTTCATTATTAAATGGAATGTATGGTGTTGCTTGACCATGTCTTACTCTTTCTGCTTTTTTAACAGATGACAAAGCACATGAGTTTTATTCTCAACATCTAATAGTTGCAATATGTGACCTGTGTTCTATTATTATTATTATTAGTAGTAGTAGTCTTTTTTATTCATTAAATATAAAACTCAGTCAACTGAACATTTAGGAATATATCACAAATACCAGTGACTGCTGCTAATGGTTGATATGGGTTGCTGCCAGCATCCTAGATATCAACCAAGTATCTTCTTAAAATATACAATGTTCCGAGTAGTGCAGTTTTTTTGCAGTTCCGCTGGTGTTATTGCAGAAAGCTGCAATTTCTTGATGTGTTTTGTAAAATTCTTGGACATGGTACCAAGTGCCCTGATGACAATGGGTATCACTGTTACATGTTTCATCCATAACTGTGTAGTTTCGATGGCCAGGTTGCAATATTTCGTGATTATTTTTCTTCAACTCTGGCATCTCCTGGTATAGCGATATCAATAAATTGTACGCTTTGGCCCTCAACAGCCATAATATTTTGTGTGTTGTGTTCCAAATGGCAATCCGTCTGTATTCGAAAGCCCCACAAAATCTTTACCATCTTATTTTCTACAACTTTTTCCACTTTATATTCCCATGACTTTCAACTTTGTCATTGCAAAGTCAGCAGTTTGGACTGTCAGTGAATTTTTGTATCTTCGCTTTCATGGCATTAGTTTGTAGTGCTTTTTCTTGAGCAGCAAGTATTAAACCTTCCATTTCTTGATGGTTCCTCTCTTAAGCCATGCCCATGCCCATGTCATGTTGTTGTTGTTGTCGTCATCATCATCATCATCATCATCATCATCATCATCATCATCAATTTATTGTGCAATTTCCATTGTTTCCATATCCACAATGGCATTGTTTCCATATCCACAATGGCAGTGTACAATCTCTTTTAAATACAAATAACAAACCTTATACACACATTAATTATAACCATTATTCACTCAATCTATTCACCATAATCTTCACTTATCCTTGTTAAACAGTTTCCATTATTAAACACTCTGCTCGGTTTTATCATATAGTTGATTAATATCAGACCTTATAAATATCACATTTATTACAATTATCCTCCAAATCTAATAATCATATTTCCTTATTATATTTATTCAACATTCATTGTTTAGTTATACACTTACTTCATTTATATTTACATATCCTCCTTGATTTTAATTTTCTAAATTCTGCTTCTATTGTCTAACCATTCATAAACTAGTTCCCAAGTTAAAAAGTATTCCATGTCCTTCTTATCCTTGATCTCCAAAGTTAATCTATCCATTTCAGCACAATCTAATACTTTTTATTACATTTTCCTCTGAAGCTATATTTTCATTTTTTCAATTTTGTGCATACACAGTTTTCGCTGTTATTATCACATGTAAAATTAAATATGTAGTTCTTTTGTTATATTTTTCTGGTAAAATATCTAACAAAAACATTTCTGGTTTTAAGTCTATTTTTTTGTTTTGTCATTCCTTCTAGCCACTGTTTTATTTTTGCCCAATTTTTTTTTGCCATCGGGCAAGCCCACCACAAATGATAATAAGAACCTGGTATCTGTTTACATTTCCAACATTTGGGAGATAAGTTTTGAAACATCTTTGCCATCCTTGCTGGTGGCAAATGCCACCTATAGAACATTTTATACAAATTTTCTTTATAAGCTGTTGACATCGTCAATTTATAATTCTTTTCCCAAAGTTTTTGCCATTTGTCTAATTCTATAGTGTATTTTTTAGACCATACTATCATTGTTTCTTTTATCTGTTCTTGTCTGGATTTTAATTCCCCTTGTTCATTTAGAATATCTTTATATCTTGTAATTTTTCCCAATTCAATGACATTTGGATGAACTAGTGCTTCCATCATGGATAGCCAAATTGGTATTGTCATATAATGTTTCTCTTTAATTCTTTTCCATACTGAAATAAAGCATTTCTAATATAATGTCTTTGGAAATAATTATGTACTTTATTTTTCCCATACCACATAAATGCATGCCACCCCAATTGTAAATCATGTCCTTCAAAAGTCAGCACTCTTTTATTCCTGATTTCACCCATGTGAGCACTGAGGCCTGGTAATACAGCTCCCAATCTGGTAATCCAAATCCCACCTTGTTTTTAGCTTCTTGTAACATTTTCAGTTTTATTCTTGCTTTTTTTCCCTTGACAAATGAACTTTAAAATCAATTTGTTTAAATCCTCAAAGAACTTTTTTTCAATTTTTGTCAGGCTTGTTTGAAACAGGAATAGTAGCTTTGGTAAGATATTATTTTTTATTGTAGCAATTCTTCCTACCATCGATAATTGTAGGTTTTTCCATTTTTCCAGATCTAGCTTTATTTGTTGTACTAGTTTAAAATAATTATCTTCTTTGATAGTCACACATCTTGCTATTAACCAAATTCCTAAATATTTTACTTTTTTAGTTATCCGAATGCCCATCTTTTCCGTCAATTCATTTTTCTGTTTATTTGTAAGATTCTTTACCAACCTTTTAATTTTTTCTTTGTTTATTTTTAATCCTGCTACTTCACCATATTCCTCTATTCTTTTTAATAACTTAGGTCCCATTTCTAATGGTTCTTCTAGTATAAATACTAGATCACCCGCAAATGCCTGCAATTTAGTGATCTGTGTTCTATGTGGGTTAAAATACTACAAGGTTCTTCAATAATTATTTTACATCCAGAAATATCTCTTTTCTTGCAGAGAAGAGATGTTTTATTAGCTTCATTTACCAACTCTGTAACATATAATGTTTGAAAAAATAGCTTTTTAAATGACGTTTGTTTATTCATTAACATTTGTGTGCTTTCTTTCTTGCTCGTGTTGATATGTATGTGTGTATATGCTTTTTAAAATTATAAATAAAATAAAATATTCTACATTTTATAAAAGATACTGACATTTTGCATTTATAATAATAGCACTGTACATCCAGCATATTAAGTGCTATAAAATATTCAGTAGCAGATGTTTGCTTTTTTTTGGCTACATGTACTGGAAGTGGAATTTTAAATTAAAGTTTTAAAATATTAAAATAGCCAGCATGTCTTTGGCTAGTCTGCTGAGATTCTGGTGATTTTCCCCAATACCTCATGGGATCTGACACCAAAACTTTGTGAGATTTCATGCAAAAGTGTCAAAATACTGCAGTGGATTTATGAAATTGGGTGGAGAGAGGAAGTGTCAGGACATTACATGACGGTACCCCGAATGTAACTAAGTTGCAATCCTTAACCTAGGTGAATAAAGATATACATGACAATATGTTATCAAGTCTACTGTGAAATTTTCTCCAAGACAATCTGTCTCTAGCCTGGTCTTCCAAGAGTACATCCATTGCTACCGTAGCTGAGTCCAACCACCAATATATATGATACTCCTTACCTTTTCCCCAAGCTCTCATCTTTACATATTGCTGGGCTGGGAAAGACATATTACCTCATCCAACACATTTATTCTTAATCTTTCTTATCTAATATTACCATATTTTTCAGGCTATAAGACACCGCCTCCCAAAATGGGTGGAAATGTCTGTGCATCTTATAGAGCAAATACAGGCCTGTTTTTGCTCTCCTGAACCCTCCACACACCTCGTTTTTGCTCTCCCTGGAGTCCAGAAGCACTCTGCAGGCCAAAAATGGGCCTGTTTTTGACCTCCCTAACCCTCCATGCATCCTGTTTCAGCCTCCCTGATGCCAGACATGGGACCCCTGGAGACCTCCGGAGCCCAAAAAATGGGCCTGTTTTTGGCCTGCAGAGTGCTTCTGGATGCCGGGGAGGGCAAAAACGGGACATGCAGAGGTAAAAAACCTTTTTTTTTCTTGTTTTCCTCCTCTAAACCTAGGTGCGTCTTATGGTCCAGTGCGTCTTGTAGTCCAAAACATAAGGTACTTCTATTATACCAGACATAAGGCATTAAAAGAGCACTGTGATTTTCTTTCTATTTATGTCATTAAACTATGACAAAAAGCCTACACAAAGTACTGATGATTCTTTCCTTATAGGAAACCCTTATAAAATGTTAACCCACTTCTAAGAAGAATCCTATGGAAGTTTGTTCAATATTGCAATTTCATATAATTGCCTTTGCTATTGCCCTCTAGTTGCAAAGAATGGTCTTGATTTTCTGTACTTTGAGAAACTAAATATCATTGAATTTTCCATAGATGACTATACTTAGGAAAGCAGAAAGCTTTTGTCTTTTCTGATTACTGTCTTCTGAGCTCTCCTCTTTTCTGCTTGTCCATGCAACATATTTACAATATAAATCAGACCCAGTCTGTTCTATTATAATAACAATTGTATGACATATCAGATGACTAAATATAATTCCTTGCACATCAAGGAATAGATACACTTTTATTAATGCAATCTAGAATTTGGAGATCTAAGGCGGAAGTCACTGTGAGCAATTAGCTAATAACATACAAAACTGGCTTTTTGAAGAAGCCTGAAGACCTTGCTCTTCACCCACATATTTGGGGAGGAATACTGAAGGCTCCTTTTAACTTTCAATTTTTTTCCTTCTGTACCTATTTGATTTGCCATCCCTACCTTTTTTTTCTTGGCATTTTTCTTTTGTTGTTTTTTATGTTTTAAATCAATGTAAGCCTCCCAGAGTTGCTGGGAGTTGGGCACATTTATAAACAAACAAACAAACAAACAAATAAATAAATAAATAAACAAGCATATTTAATATAAACAAGCATATTTAATAGGTGAAGAGACCATTTAGAATTTTAAATAGTGGGAAAATAAGTATTTCATACTTGGGTATGTTTCAGGTAAAGGATTTGCCTTTTAAAAATTAATACAGTTTTTATATAGTAATATATAGTAATGTCAGATATAATCATATCACATGATCCTATTCTTAACCTCTGAATTCCTAACTGGAGTGAAATCTAAATATCTCCAGAATTTTGAAATAACTTATTTAATTTCTGATTAACAAATAGGATGGATTACTCTAAAAAAACGTAGTGAAGCAAAATGCAATCAAAAGGATGGATTTTTGGAATAAAGCCCTTATCAAATGAATAACCTATCAGACCGTGTAATTTATTGACTGTTGGTAAGGAATATTGAAAGTGCTAGATAGCTGAATATTACTCCTATGGATAGAAAGATTTCTTATAAAAGTGACTTTGCACTGTTTCATCTGTCTCCTTCACTATCAGTCTGTAGAAGAGAGCTGAGGGATGGAATTAAGCATGTTATCAACTTAGCGTCATTACATTGCTGCAAATGTTCCAAGTCCAACCCACTTGAATTCCATTGACCCTTATCTGATATCAATTTAGTACTGAAATTTAGCTGTTTAGATTCTTGTGTATACGCTTGAGAAATAAAATTTTGAACTGCAATTTAGTGTATGGTCCTGATCCTTTGCACCTGACACAATCAGAAACAAAAATGTTGGACTTCCAGTTGTTTTTCCATTACATCGGAGCAGAATCCATGATTGTGCGTGGTTTTGCTGTGTGCTCACTTGTTGGAGGGTCCTGATTGAGACCAGAACCACCCTGAAGGGGTGGTGAAGAAAGGGGGGACCACTTGGAGGGTTGAGGGAAGCTGCATCTCCCCTCCCTTGACAAGATAAACCCCCTCCTAAGATAAGTTGCAGTGGTGGTCTAAAATGGCCACCATGAAGATGGGAGGCAGTCCAGGAAACTAAGACTGTGCTGGAGTGGTGAAGTTGTGAGTGGTGTGTGAACCAGGCAATATACATGGGCATTAAGGTACCCCAGAATTAAGAAATAAAGAACTATTTTTGATGAAAGTGTGTAAAGGTGGTGACTAGAGAGAGTGAGAAGAAAATTTGAACTTATGAAATTGGCTTTGAACATTGAAATGAATTAATTTGGAGGTGGAAAATTTAGAGAAAAATATCTGATTACAAAAGGCTTGGATATTAAATTGGATAATTATTGGACTTTTGGCACTAAATAGGCATAAGTAAATGCTGGAATTGAATGTGTTAAAAGAAATAATAGCTAATAACTGGAATTAGTGAAATTAATAAAAGTTTAAAAAGGGAAAATTGAAAAGACAGGGTGGACTGTGGAAACAGAACTGAGAGCGCCACCTAATGGTACAGGAAAAATTTCAGTGTTTCTTTGAAAAGTGCTTGGTCTTTCTAAAATTGGAATTTAAAAGGAAATAAGAGGAACTCCACTATAATAAAATAAAAACCCTGAAAAGTGAAATACTAAAATTTTACAAGGGAAAAAGATATGTGAAGAAATTGCCTTGGGTTATTTGGTGACTTTGGGAAAAAGTTGGAAAAGAAATTAACAGAAGGAACCTGGAAACAAAGACTTATGCATATTGATTGTTGAAATTAAATATAAAAGACGCTGGTTGAGATAAATTACTGGACATTTGGATTGGATATAATTATCAAAGAAGTCGGGGAAGGAGAAGCATACAAAATGGGAGAATTGTATGTGGAAATGAGACTGGAACTACAAGATATTAAGTAAATGATGAAAGAAAGCATGGAAATGTACAGTATTATATTACAAAAATTAGAAATGGTGATTCAGATTGAAGAAGAACAAAGAGAACCAGGGGGAGAGGAGTTAAGCAAAGAGGAAACCAGCTTTAAAGAACAAGTCAAACAACTAACATTAAAATGGGAAAAAATAATTAAAGTTAAAACTTTGAGGTTTGATGTGATAATTAAAGGGGGAATTGTTTGGAAAACTAAACAAAGGAAAAGGAAACAGCAAAAGAGGGAATTACAGAGGAAAGATCTAGAGAGGGAGGGGGACAAAATAAATAATTAGAATAAGAAATGGAGGGAAATAATAAAGGAAAAAAGGGGAATTAAGAGAAAGGCCCAGAAAATGAAGGGAGGCAGAAAGCAAACAAGAATGAAAAGAAATTATATAGTCAGGAGGATGAGAGAAAATGGGTAGAAGAAGAATAGGGAGGGAGATTCTGCGAGGTAATTTGTTGTGTTACATAAGAATATGGATTTTAAAATAGATAAGATTGGAACTGATATTTTCTTTAAGGATTATTGTTTAACAGGATATAGATTTTATTGAAATAGAAATGCGAATTTATTATAAGAATATTAATTGATATTTAATAAAGCAATGAATAAAGTTAAAATGAATTATGAGAATTGTAATGGAAAGATTAATATCCGTTTCTACAATTAATTGAATAGATTAATACTTTTGGAATATATAGATGATTTATAAGGTAATTGAGAAAAAGAATACCATGCAGAATCTGACTTAAAATGTATATGCATATGTGATATGTAGTAGAGAATATTGTATAGTAGTTAGGAGAATATTGTTAGTAATGTAGAATGTGGTAATTAAAAAATGACTATACTATGGTAAATTTTTATAATGAATTAAAGGAACTAAATTGAAGGAATGTATAAGGTAAATAGGTGGCAAGCTCAAACTGACAACTAAAGGGGACAACTTTTTGAATTATTAGAATAAGGATGAAATTTATTGAATAATGAATGGAATAACAGTATGTGATAAAATTGCAAATGTGACAGATAAAAGCAATATGTGTAATGAATATAGAAATGAAATAAGAATCTTTGATAACATTATAAAATAAGATATGAGAATATTTTAAGAAAAATGAAATAAGTTAAGATATGAACAGGAATTGGATAAAATAAGTGTAATGAATTTAATATTTGAGAATATTCAAAGGAAAATATAATAAGTAATAGTGTGATATGAAATTGAATAAGAAAGATGAATATGTAACCATGGTCATGTTTGTATTGAAATGTAAAAACCTGGAACCACACTGTTGTCCAAAAGATATGTTTTTTAAAATTAAAAAATAAAAAATTTATTATAAAAAAAAGAAACAAAAATGTCATTTTAATGAATTTTGTTTTCAACACTGCTGCAATGCCAAATATTTTCCCCCATTTCATAATGTCACCTAGTATCACTTAAACTTATTTTAACCTAATAAATATATGATTTTTAAGACAAGTTATTATTATTTTAAATATAATGCTGATTTCCCGAAGACACTTCTTTTCTTTTTTCTATTAACTGGACAAGGAAAACTTATTGATAGAAAGATAAATGTAAACCCATTATATGCCAAGTAAAACACACTTTCATAGCAACATAGAAATCGTAAAAAATATTAAATCCACACATCATTATCTTTTCTTGTTTATCCGTCTGAGATCAAATGATACCATCAGATACAATTGTGAAAGTTTTACATCTGACTGTGAAGCTCTGAAAAGGAAAGGAAAGGATTTTGTGTTTTACATATTACTTCTGCAAAAGGTTCAGCAGTTCAAAGTTAGATGAATAAACAATGGAATAAAATTTAAAGTTGAAGTGGAACAAAATTTAAGTTTTATTTAATATGTATTATTCTAGCAGCTATTTCTCACTTTTTATTTCCTTATAACCCATTCTTTACATTCCTTAATGTTGTATGACTAACATCATTAACAAACTGAATTCAACAACTAAAAGAAATACAACTATACATAGAGAAGCAGACCAATTCTAAAAAATATATATGCAAAGTTTGGTGAAAATATCAGGCAAATTAACTACTGGTTTATTTGTAATTAACCACTTCTCCTAAATAGAATTTACTATTCTCTTAAGGACAAAACTGTATATTTTAGACATCTGACCATCAGATGCAAGGCTCAACACACAAAGAACAATCCAAACCTCTTGGAGCCCTTTTAAACTTGCACATATGTCTTTTGGTGACAATATATAAGAACCAAAATATTAATATGTAGTGAGGAGATTACAAGAGAATGTTTGCGGTTATAGCTTTGATAGTCATATTCCCCAAATGGGAGGGACAAACACTAAGTCTGACTCTGTTGAATAAATAAAATTTTAATATGATCCCTCTGTATTTAATAATTTCTCCTATAGTCAGATTAATTATTACAGTTTGATAGTAAGTTCTAAAGGAGTCCAGGAGACATTCAGAGTAATACATAGGGCCTGGAATGGACTCAGATTAAGTATCCTTATTCTTCAGTAAGTGGATGAATTTTCTGGTATGGAAGGCATTAACAGTTTGTCCTGAACTACTATTTAATCAAGTCGGGTTTTTATGCTCATGCTTAATATTGGCAAAGAGAGATCAGTGAAAATAAACAGATCCTTTGAGCAATATTAGCAGTTTAAACAAATATAGCAGCTAGATACTGCAGCTAGCTTCATCTTTAAGATCTTATGTACTTACTTTTTAAGATTTCTGCATTAAATCCATGTAATATATATTAACCTCTATTAAAATTAATGGAATACTGTAAGTCAGGTGCTAAATTAGAGGTAGCATAGATTTTATATATAGACCTGATTTGTACTGCATACAGTTAGACAGAAAACACTGTTCTAATCAACGAACTGGTTTTCATGCTTACTGTATGTCCATTGCAGCATGCCCATGTTCACGTGATCAAAATTCAGCCATTTGGCAACTGTCATGTATTTATGACAGTTGAACTGTTCCAGGGTCATACAGTCACCATTTGTAACCTTCTGTGATAACCCGGGGCATGGCACAGAGGTAACACAGGCAGCTGGCAGTTCAAACTGTCCCTTTATTACTCCAATTTCCCCCAAACTCTCCCATGTACCTGGCAAGTTACAGAGCAAAGTGAACACCCACACCCACCCACACCCACCCACCCTCCAGCAGCCTCTGGCTGCAAGTAGTNCAGCAGCCTCTGGCTGCAAGTAGTCCAGCATGGCTGCAAAGAAAGAATTCCAGCAGGCAAATCAAGTAGTTCAGGAAGCAAATGATCATGGTAATTGTTCCAGAAAGCCAGAAAGAATGCAAGGAATCCAGAAAAGTTCAAATGTCGGCAATGGCACTCAACACTCCATGAATTCAGCATTTGGTCCCGACAAATGCCCCTGCCCACAGCATTTCCTTAATCTCAGTCCCCAGGTGTGCCTTGTGAAGAGGGGCAGGGTGCTCTCCTCCTGAGTAGTCGGTTCAGTTTGCACTGTTCTCGCCTTCTCTCCACTCTCCGTGCTCAAGGACCAGGAGGGTGTGGTCCTTGCTCATTGCCTGAGTTCTGTCTCTCATGTTCATTGCTTAGCCTCTCTTGGTCATCCTACCCCCCTTCCTCCCTGCCTACAAGCTGTCCCAATCTTGAAAGGCCCTGGCCTGACTGGCCCTGCACTTCTCCACCTTCCTCTGAAGCCAACGACACCACCCCCTCAATCTCCATTGGCTCCAGTTCCAGATCATCTTCCTCCACAAGGTCAGGCTCTGATGGGGGCATGACACCTTCTCAGCTGGCTTCTGACAGGTAAAATCAATGGGGAAAGTCAGATTAATTTGATGACCACATGATTCATTTAACCACCGCAGTGATTTGCTTAACAACTATGATAAAAAGGTCATAAAATGGGGCAAAAGTGATTTAACAATTGCCTTGCTTAGCAATGAAAATTTTGGACTAAATTATGGTTGTAAGTCGAGGACAGCATATCCCATGCTTACACTAAAGATACTATTTTCTAGGGTAGCAAATATCTGCAAGCTAATAACTGAGTTCAGAGAGCAGTTTAGAGAACTCCAAAGCAGATTATATTGACTCCATTTAAGCTGGTTTCTGAAATGGAGATTGTCTCTTGGATTGCCTTTATTAGAGGATCAACAGAGATAGCCTGACTCTATTCATCTTGATCTCCAAGTTGTTTCTGAAATAATAAATAAAATCTATTTATTTTTGATAAACAATATTGTAACTTCTGAGTTACCTAGAAAACTGGACATGGAAGGTTTTCAGTGGCTCTGTTCCTATCTCTCAGATAATTTAATTGGTATTGCTTAGAAATATGCTCCTTAAAAAGCGCATGAGGTTACTATCATTTAGTTACTTTCCCATTTTTTAAAAAAAACTGTAGGAATGATCAAAAGATCATTTATCAGCTTTACTTATGTGAGAGCTGCATCTATTTAGAAAAAGACAACTTATGATTGTTTTGGATGTGATGATAATCTCCGCACACAAGCACCTTAATGCACTATTTGTAAGCTGCTTTTGTGTTGGCTCTAGAAATTCCAATTAATACAGAATTTAGCAGCTCAGTTGATCTCTGGAAGAACTCAAAGATACCATTTTATCCCTGTCCTTAAAATATTGCACATGCTGTCTTTTTATTACTGAACAGGATATAAAATCTTGTATTGCGGTTATCTTTTTATATATGTTTCCATCCCTGGTTTACAGAAGTCATCTGAAGAGGTTCACCAGTAAATACCACAGATACATATAACAATATCAGAATTCTTTTTTGTCTTGCAGGAACTGACCTCTTTCTTGGCTTCTAAAGAAGCTTTAACTTATATCTTTTTGAGCAGGATTTGCTGATGATCTGAAATTTAATTTTAACATTTTTGGTTTTAACACTGCTTTTATTGCAAAATTGGTGTTATTCAAAATAATCAGAATGAATGAGCAACACTGCCAGGGGAAAAGATTGGTATCAGAACACAATTCTGCTCCATCAAGTTGGGGCACCCAATTTCCACCAGTTAAGACCCTCCAAACCTTGCAGGCATTTTGTCCTATGAGAAGAATGGAGTTTTCTTGAACAGTATTGATGTGCTTCAGAGAACTCTAGTAAGTCTGAAGAAATGGCAAATCTTGTATTACTAGCCCTATGTTAAGCATGAGAGTACCATAATTCAGTATCACACAGTGGCCACCAGGCATACAGAAGAACCTTCCAAACTTGGACAAGAAGATGACAACTCTCTCCTGGCAGCTGGCATTTAAAGTATGTTTCATGTGAATTCTGGATGTCATATTCAGCCATCCCCCTGAATTGGTCTAGTCTGCTTTCAAATCTATCTATCTAAACTGAGAGAGATCTCACTGTAATTGATCATAACATATTTCATAGCTTAGCCATGCTAAACTTGGAAAAAAGTACTTCCTTTTGTCTGTTCTGAATTTATTTTCAATTTATGACCCTAAATGGTAAGAGAGGAATAAAAACCTTTGCATTCATTCTTTTCATAGCATGCTAGGCTTTATTAATGCAATTATCTGTCTCTGTCTCTCTCTCTCTCCCTCCCTCCCCTTCCCTCCCTCCCTCTCTTCCCAGCAGCTATCTCTTTTCTTGTAGGAGAGTTGTACTTTGTTTTCCCTTTTCTACTCTTTTGAAAGTCTTACAATATCCTTCCTAATGCCTGGGAATCAAAAGTGTACATAATTCCAAGTTTGGCCTTACCTTAGATTTATATAAGGGCATTGCTATATTGGTTGTATTCTTTTCTATTCCCACAGAGCCTTTTGTGTGATCTTAACAGCTTTCTGTTATTGGAAATTCACCATTGGATACAACCAAGTTTTGTAGCTATTGATCAAAGCAGCTTTCTTAGAGCGAAAGTCATTCAAACCAAAATAATATCTCAGCATGGCAATCATATATACATCAAAAATCCTCTTCCATCCATCCACGAGCTCCAAGCTGCTCAGGAGTGAGTCAAGATTCAGGCATCTATAATTCAGCCACTATTATTTGGAATTAGACGATCTCTACTTGTGGACATGAATTTCTTTCTTTGTAAATTCAGGAATATAACTGTGAGGCTATTGGTATGCACGGGATTGTACAAATGCCAGCCAGAAGTAAATGATTCCATTTAAAATAATCTAGCAGCTGTCTTTCTATTGATTTAATGTTTACTGACTTCCTGTTTCCTTCCTGTGTGTAGTTATTATCTACTGCTGTGCCATTGGTAAGCAATCCTCTTTACACAATACCTTTTGGGGGATTTTGTAAGGCATCATTACAATTAAGAGCTTTTCTTTTAAATAGGGATGGAGCAATAGATTGAAAACACAGAGATTTAGAAAACGTATCCTTCACTCTCCCAACTTGGAAATGCTCTATTATTTAGAAGTGGAAGAAACCACTACTGAGAGGTTTGGGCTGAGTGGTAATAAACCTGACTTGGCATCAGTTACTATCCAAGGTTATCCACAATTGCATACTCTTCTTTATCCTTTCTCAAATGTAATGGAAGGCAAGAAAGCTGGCAGAAAGTATGGATGGAGCAGACAAGAGCCCAACACAGAATTTTTTTAGCTTTTAATTCCTCCAGGATGAGTGGATTAATTCAGCAAGAAGGAAAATCTTATGCTAATATAAGCAAACCCCAAAATAGAGCTTCTGTGAGTGCAATGACCCTTTCCATGTTGCTTAAAAATATAGTAAATAAAAAAATGGGCCTTTGGTGTCCCCATCCCTATCTAGCAATAATATAAAATATTTATTTGGCCACCAAATAAACCAACATTTGTCATGTATCTCAATAAATTTGGTCCAGTATGATCATACACAGTGGCTATTAATGCTTAAACATCCATTATGATCCATTATATTTTTAAAAACTTGCTTTCAAAAATGGATATTGAGACCAGGCCTCTGATGAATGTCTGCTAAGAGGTAGGAAGATTAATTCTGGATCAGGCCAGAATGGTCCATTTTGTCTGAAATTCTATGTCCCACAGGCCAAATCAGTACTTTCAAGATGCTCCTCAGCATGGACAAAAACAGCAACTGATGTTTTTTTCATTGCTGCTGGTACTTGATATTGAAGGTATCCTGCTTGAGATTTAGAATGTAATAAATAGCTATGAACAGCAATAATAATTAATATTTTATTTATTTATTTATTTGGTTGGACTTATATGCCGCCCCTCTCCCAAAGGACTTGGGGCGGCTCACAACTAAAACATCACAATAAATAATTTAAAAATAAATTAAGCCCAACCCGATAAAACCCCCTAAAAATCCCCAAAGAAAGTCAGTCCAGCCCTGCCTGCTCAAATAGCCAAGTTTTCAGTTCGCGTCGGAAGGTGCAGAGATCAGGGGCCAAATGGAGCTCCAAGGGCAGCTGATTCCATAAGNCAGCAGAATAGGCCCTTCCCCGGGTCACCACCAGCTGACATTGTCTGGCGGACGGGATCCCAAGGAGTCCCCTTCTGTGCGCACATACAGGGAAATTGGCATTTGATGTCGGTAGGATATCCTGATCTTCAAAGAATTCATCTAGTTTATTTTATAAAAATGAACTAAATTGATGTCCATCAGCATATTTAAAGGAGAGAAACCCAAAGTTTAGTTATGAATTGTGTGAAGAAGTTTCTTTTATTAATCTTGAATCTTCTTGCATTGATTTGATGACTCTAGATCATGAGAGGGGCAAAAAAAATGTCTTCAATCATATTATCTAAGTCTAATTTTTAAACTCTTCTCTACCTGCCTTTGTGCCTTTAAAATTTAATTGTTAACCCCCCTCAAAAAGAACAGATGAAATGTGACTATAAAGCATTAAATTAGAAATGGCACATCTGTTTAAAATTAGCACCATCTATTTAGATGTTTTTCCTAGTCCCCAAGGAACTTAGAGTAGTCTGTCAAAATATTCTTCAAAAGGTAACTACTATCTATATGAAACATTTGCATCTCATACACAAAGTCATTAAGAGTATAGAAAGAATATAGCTGGCTTAGAACAATATGCCAACTGCCTGGATTCATTCATAAGCCATTAGCTTATAAAGGTACCAGTCAGGTAAGAATCAGATCTTGATATTTTTCTTAACTTCATTTATCTTCAGCAGACCTATATGGACATAACCATGCAAAATATGTTACATCATATTTTAGATAACTTCTATTCAGATAGATGGACTGGAAAGGAGAACATACATATATGTTTTCCTCACTATTTCAGCAGCCTACTTACAACAGGTAGATCCAGTAAGAGACAGTATCACACAAACCAAACACATTACCCAAACCATATTGTCTTTACAATTTTCCAACTAGTACTGTGATTGCCAGAAGATAGCAAATGATCAAATAATTTATTTATAAGTACTAATAGTTTTATTACAAACTTTCTCAAGGACAGCTAGTTATTCCAATAAATACTTTATTGACAGATAAATTATGAGGATATTTCTACTTGCATATTTATATTGATAGATAATTTTTCTTCTTAAATTTGAGTGCTATGCAACTATTTGCTTTCAAATCCACTGATACTATTTCTTAGAAAAAAGAGTTTTAGATTACTGACTAAGAGAGCTTTAGAGTCTGTCTAACATTATTAATAAAAAGGAGCCAAGCCAACAATTTCCTTTGTAATAAACCTGTTAAACCCCCAACATAAAACATTTGAAGGGTACAATAGTTACTATTAGCTGAAATGTATATGTAAATATCAAGAGATTATGGGTTAGCATCTGTGAATTCAGTTAAGGCATTCTTTTGATATATGTTAACATTTATACATTTACACATTAAGAGTACAGCAAAAGGCCAATGTAATAATAAACGGAGACATAACAACAGTATTTAGAATAGCAAAAGGAGTTTGCCAGGGATGTCCACTGTCACCTCTGCTCTTCATTTTGACACTAGAGACATCATTAATGAAAATTAGAAAAAACCCAGAAATAAAAGGAACTGGAATTTAAAAAGAAGAGTACAAATTACAAGCATTCACAGATGATTTGGTGTTTTTTATTTTATGAGGAGCCAATAGAATCAAGGCCAATTTTGATATATGAATTAGACAAATATGGAGAGGTCTCAGGACTCAAAATTAACAGAGCCAAAACCAAAATGCTAGTGAAAAAAAACATCCAAAAGCAAGAAAGAATTAGAAATTGTAATGAGATTACAAATTACAAAAAAAATTAAGTATCTAGGAATATGGTTAACGGCAAGATGCTCCTCAATAAAAGAAGACAATTATATGAAATTATTTAATGAAATTAAAAAAGACTTGGAAAAATGGGGGACTTTACAATTATCATTATTAGGATGAATAGCAACTATCAAAATGAATGTTTTGCCAAAGCTTCTATACCTATTCCAAACAACCCCAACAAAATTAGACAAGAATTTTTTTTATAGAATTAAATAGAATAACTACAGAATTTGTCTGGGCAGGTAAGAAAGCACGAATAAAGCTTAGAGATTTACAAGATAGCAAGAGCAGAGGTGGCCTTGGACTCCTGGATTGGGAACTCTATCATAAGGCAGCAATACTAGTATGGATATGAGATTGGATCAATTTAAGAAACAAAAGATTACTAACCATAGAGGAGCATGGCCTACAAAAAGGGTGGCATTCCTTCCTGTGTGATAAAGGAAACAAACCATATCTATACTTCTATAGACATAAAATAAGAGATGTGTTGATACAAACATGGAGACAAATTTAGAATAAACATTATTTGAAAATTCCAAGCTGGATATCCCCCATGGAAGCAGTGATCCACCCTAATACAATGGATGTTAATAAAATGGCCAGATATAGGGAAATCCTAGACAAACAAGGGAAATGAAAGAGTAGACAGGAACTGGGAGAGCAGGGAATAAATTTAGATTGGTGGCCCTGTATGCAAATTCAAACAAAATATAAAAAGACAGTGAGGAATTTAGAATAGATAATGAACCAACAAAAACTAGAAAATTTTTTGATTGGCCCAGATGAGAAATTATTATCAAAGATATATAAATATTTATTAGAATTTGATAGAGCAGAAGAGATTGTGAAAGGATCAATGATTGCATGGGGCAGAAACGTTGGCCATACTATTGACTTAGAAGAGTGGGAAAAAATTTGGAATAAAAATTATAAAATGACAAAATCGGCAGCTTATAAGGAAAATCAACATAAAATGTTCTATGGTTGGTATATGGCACCTTCAAGTTTGGCTAAGATTTATCCAAACTTAAAACCAAATTGCTGGAAATGTGGACAACAACAAGGTACCTTCTTTTATTCTTGGTGGTCATGTCCCGAAGCAAAAAAATATTGGAAAAATAATACAAATGTGGTTAGAGGAGTTAATTGGAAGCAAAATTGATTTTGTCCCAGAATTATTTCTTTTAGGAATAATAAAAAGAAATTACAATAGAAAGATAAAATATCTTATGTTACATGTATTAACAGCAGCAAGAATTTCCTATGCGCAGTATTGGAAGAAAAATCCCACACCACCTGAAGGTTTAATAATTAAAAAAATCTTTGTGTGCACGGAAATGGATAAATTTACCATGGAATTAAAAGGGAAAGTAGATACAGAATACTATGCAATATGGAAACATGATATATCTGGATTGACAATAGAAATAAGAAAAGAAAATGTAAATAATGTATATAATAGATATAGATAGAAAGTATTGGATAGGATACATAAATGTATACAAAATGTCACAGTACTGTTTATTAAGTAATAAAGGAAAAAAACCAATAAAGCATTGAAAAAAAAAGAATACAGCAACCATTTTTTTTTAAAAAAAATCATCATCATCACCATCATTATCATCATGTAAATGCTTCCCATTCATTTTGTTATGATAATTTATACTTTGATCTTTGACCTTTTTTTTGGAAGGGGTAGCAGAATTCAGGGCTGGATTTTTTTTTTAAGAAAACTTCTAAGCCTATTACGTCTATCCAGTACATATGCATTTTCTTTTGATTTTCATCCAAAATTGGGGGGATATCTTCTTGAAGTTCTTTGTGGTTTATTCACTGAATTTCAGTATCAGTATGAAAAATTCCTTATACTACAAGAAGGGGTTCAAAGATCACATGTGCCTCATAGATTAACCACTCCTATCCTATTGTAAGATAGTCTGCATAGTTCTAATTATTGTGAATGACATACATCCTAAGAAACACAAGTACAAACATAAAATAGTTATTGGAAAAAAGATAAAATTATATAATTCCCTTAAGTTCCACAAATTTTGTATGCTTCACAGTCTTGCAATAAGCCATGGGAATATTAATGGTAGAATGTTATGTTAACCACAGTGGAAAACAGTAAGAATAAT
>AZIM01003265.1:46582-65521 GCA_000516915.1 Ophiophagus hannah | reverse complement strand
ATTCTATTCTATTCTATTCTATTCTCTTCACTCAAAGGAGAAAATGCAAGTATATCAAATTTGTGACAGACAATCCCCCAAATATGACTTACCTGAGTAATATTAGACAGTCCTATTAGGTATGACACAATGCACACAAGAGCAATGAAAATTTCTCTTCGATTGCGTAACAGTTTTGGAAATTCATCCACTAGTGCTGTTATGAATCCTTCAACAGTACAGAACTAAAATGGCAATAGAACACACAAATCAACAAAAAAATTGGATTTAGGTATATAAACATTCACCTTATCCCCCCGCCCCAAAAATTTGGGATGACATTAGGAAACCTTTTCAGTGGTGCAGACTGTTAGATTTTGTAGTGCTGCAGCTGATCAATTAACCTGTTTCTCCTAAAATGAATGTTGACTATTTCATAAGTAGTATAAGAATGTTTCCAAACCGTTTAGAAGTTGGTTGGAAAGTAGACATGAAATGAACAGAAGAAAGATAAATAAGAAGTTATGGTGGAAGTTAATAATATTCCTTGCAATTAGGTGTACGTTTGTAATATATCAATTGGATCAAAATCTGTGTTATATAACACTGTAACAACTGTGAATAAGTATGCATTCTATATAACTTGAGAGATGTCAAATTGAGTGAACACTGCCTCACTCATGCTGCAATAAGAGGAATGTATTGTTCTATTTTAATTGTGTAAATATGTTTAATAAAGTATTTTTCTAATTTTTTTTTAAAAAAGAAGTTTGTTGATGGGGTAATTTTTATACACACATTAACATGTAGCTGGTAGAAAAAATAAGGATGTAATTCTAATCTGGGATATGAGACATACTATTTCTACTGGAAATGTCTCTTGGCAGCATGGTAATTTTTATTCTGTTTAGTTTGTATTGATTTTTAATAAAAGTTTTATTTTAATATTGATAAAAGACTACAACCTTAATCCTCTGATCAGTTTCACTGTCTAAGTAAAAAACTGCCACATTTAATTTTGTACTTATATAAGCAGTTTTTATGAAACAATCTAATTTGAATTCTTCCTGGCAGTTTAACAATTGTACGTGCAGTATATAAGAGAAGGCCAAGAACAAGCAAACATGGCCACCTATAATGGAATTCCTCTTTTTGTTTTCTTGTTCTAGCTCAGGGCTGTCAAACTCATGGCCCGTGGGCCAGATGTGACTTGCACTGGCCATGCCCACGTCCAGTTTAGCAAAGGGCAAAAAGTCCTGATATGTCACGTGACAACACCATGACGACACAAGTTTGACACCCCTGTTCTAGTTGAACCTACTTTTCATTTTCATTTTCACTGACTTTCAAGGAAGCCAACAGCTGCACTATCATTACTCAGACCTTAAAGATGTTATTTATTTATTTATTTATTTATTTATTTATAGCATTTATATAGCCATCTAACTCAACCAACTATTCTATTATTCAACTATTCCACCATTCATGAAACATCAGCAAGAAAATGCTCAGATGCTATGAAAGAAGTGATTTTGGAAAGAAGATGGTCTTGTTTGGGTTGTAGTGGTAGGGATTGTTTACAATCTTGGATCTACTGAATTTTTGCTTGTAAAAATTCTATAGTGAGAGAAACTGTTTAGAAAAATGGCAATTATTTTTTCACATTTGCATGCCCACTGAATTATTTAAGAAAGTATTCGGTTCAAATTTTATTTATTATATAATGTCTGTGCATGTTTTGAATTTGCCATTTTAAACCAGAGGAAGATAATATTTTTGTAGTGGGACCATTTTTTTCTTAATGGTTTAGCACAAGAGTCCCCAACTCCTCGGCCATGGTGCCACTTATGCAAATGGAGCTGTGCATGCAAATGTGTGCACCTGCCGCTCACATGGGACCATCCACTCTCTTCTCCCCCCTTCCGCCATTACACCAAACTGGAAAGGTTGGGGACTGCCGCTTTAGCAGATGAAAACTGCTAGGTATGGAGTCATGACATAGTAACATTCTCACAAGAGATTCTACAGTTCACCCTATTTTGGAATTTTTTGAGAGAAGTTCCATATCAGCCTGTCTTGTAGGAATTTAGACAAAAAGAGTTAATTTCTCTGTAATTAATTCTCTGAGCAAGTCTCTCAAATTAAAAGTACAGAAAGTTCTCAGAAGGTTCTTTATTTTCTCAGAATTTTCTAATAAAGAGGCAGAAGCTGCTCTTTTGTGATGGTAGGTTGGACTGCATGTGTTGATTATTTTGAAAATGGCCTCTTAAACTTCTCATCAATGTGAACACATGCACTCATTCTCAGTCTGCCCGTAGCCTCTGAGCCAAAGGTTGTCCTACTTGAAATGTCATATAAATTCCCCAGAAATAATTACATGAGATGGAGCATATACAATGGAGCCATGAATAATAATAATAATAAAGAAGAAAAAGAATACTGCATCTGTGTTACCTGACTGTCAATTCCAAGCATAAGCAACATAGAAAAGAACAGTATTGCCCACAATGGAGAGATGGGAAGTTGTGTTACAGCTTCTGGATAAGCTAAAAATGCAAGTCCTGGACCTAGTAATGGAGGGAAAAATGCAATGTCTTTGAAGTTCTCTTTTGCAATACAAACTTATTGACATTGTTATTCTTTTTAGTATATTTAAAAATATAATGATAAATTTATTGATTAGAACTGAAATAAGTGACTAATGACACACAAATTAAAATGTAAACAAAAGTAGAATACAGTTAATGTTCCAGAGCTCATTTTTAAAAGTTTCAAAGGTTCACATAGTAACAACAATACAGTAAATATCTATGGAGATATCATGGTTGTCCCAAAGGTGTTTTTTCCAAAAGGACTTGAATAAGCTTCTTGGATGAGAAGTAAAATGTTTGCAAACAAAAAACCAAGAAAATCCAGTTACCTTTTGGAAAAAGCACTCTGGAAATAGCATTTACAATATTCTATTCTATGAAATTGTTTCATATCAACCCACAAAACTATAACAAATCAAAACTTTCATCAATCTATTTCAGTATTGTCTATTTTGAAGAGCAGACATTCCTCAGGGAATCTAAAGCCTGCAATCAATCATCTATCACTAAAACTGCCAAGCCATAAAAAGTTGTTGTTTTTGCTAAGACTGATGCATTCTCATTCTGCATTCTCTTTTTTAGTAGCTAGGCGACATATACATTTAATAAATAAATAAAAATAAAATTATAGTTTAGCATTATGTGAACCAAATCATTTATTAAATCTTAATTAAAAATACTCTGCAGTTTAATCTATTGCATTTATTCCATTCATTTCTAAACTATTGTTTGACTACATTCCATATTCCATCTGCATTAAATTTGATATACAATTAAATTTTGGCAACAGAGACAGATGAGAGATCCCACTTCCGCATTATGTTTGTCTTGCATCGTTTCATCCCTGACAGAATTTATGGAAAATGTTCATTTTTATGAGCTTTTGCAAACATAAATTTTATATGTATCTGCGAATACTTAACACTTTTATCACTTAAATATACATTTAATACAAAATTCATGGTTCAGTTTTAGTTGGCAAGATGCCACCTAATACTGTATTTCCATTACATAATATTTATGAGTATTACAATTGCTACAATATCATAATCAACCAAAATAAAGTTTATTATACTAAAGAGCATTACCATTCAATAAATAACATGTTAAATATTAAAGCTATAGTGCAGTGTACCATTGCCATATTGGCTTCTAGTTTTCCACTTTAAGAAGTTGCTCTTCATTAGAAACCTAAAGTTTCCTATGATAATATTAAATAACTAGTGTTCTTCCCACTACAGCCCATGAACTGTTGTACATTTTCCATGATCTCAGGGGCCTAGGTATGACAGCTACATATTAAAAGCAGTTAAAACTTTGGAAAACTTTTTCAAGACCTACATTTGCACCCAGAACTGTAACTGGTATAATTTCCAAGAGTAACTCTGCTATTTGGTGCATGGCTTTGTATCACTTATTAATTTGATTTATTTTAGTTTTATCTCTCCCAATAATTCCCATAATTTGGCAAAAAGATGCTCCGTATTTTTTTTTCAAAAAGATAATAAGGCATATGAAAAAAAAAGAAATGAGATGTGAGGGAAGCTACGGACGGAGACCACTGGTTTAAGCCAATTGGTAAGTCATTATGTAACTTACAGTTAATGATAAATGACTCTTCTCTTCTACATATTACTGTTGAATAATAGCGGACACCAGGCTAATAGATGATGTTAGAGTATTCTGGCTGGAGCATGTTGTATGGAGAATTACTGGAGTTGAAGTCCCCATATCTCCAAGTTGCCAAGGTTGAGAAACACTGGATTAGTGTATGCTGCTTTAGAGCTGTCAAGTCCTAGGTTAACAGTTGGTAGAAGCTGACTGTTTTGGATAGTGGAGGCAGACAAATCCCTTCTAGCTCCTTTATCTGCGGTCCATATAAGGGGCAATGTTATATCCACCATCCTATATTATTTATGTATTAAGTTTTCTTGCTGCCCAACTCTCAACTATATGCTTCCTGAGATGTGATATTATTTCCCAGTTGGTCCTTGAATCCCTACTGAATGATTGATTGACATTTTGCTTTCAGGCCTCTGGAGTTAGATAGCCAGAGTGCCACATGTCAGTATGAAATGCGTATTTTGCTAAGCATGCAACTGGTACTGATAAAAGTGGCCCTAGTTGCCAATTAAAAAAACAACACATGAAGTTGCCCATAGTCTGAGTCTTCATTCTTCTAACACCAGTCAACTATCAGACAGTATTTCTCTTGTATAGAATAGCGAAATAGTTCCTGTAGGACGAAGTATTCAAAGAAAAGATTCTGGTCTAAGGGATATTTTGAAGTAAATTTGGGATGCACTACTATCCAATCTAGTAGAGTTTTAAGATTAGGATTCTGCCTGTCCATTTTGTTGTTTCCACATTTAAACAATCAGCTAGTTTAATGTTACCTGGTTAGACAAACCCAGGTTGAACAGTAGACTCTTGGGAGAACTTAGCAAACTTTAGAAATGTTCAGTGGTACTATTTTTTTTTACTTCTAAAACAATAACACAGAATAAGGAATAACATACCTGATTTTGCAACCTCTTCAATAGGCCGTTTAGTTACATAAGCCATAAATCCAACAATGGAAAAAATAACAAAACCAGCAAACATGCTTGTGCAAGAGTTTATGCAGCACACTATGATAGAATCCCTGGGAGAAAAGAGAGAGAGGGATGAATGGATAGTATCATTTCAAAAACCAGATATTTTATTTATATTCCTACTGGTAGGGAAGATTACCTGTAGCTATGATACTGGATGATTATTTTTCTACTAGGGGTATGCAAGTTGCAGGGATCTTGCATTGATAAAATGTTTGACAGGTGAAGATGTATCACAATGATTCAATGTGATAAAAGATTTCACTGACTTGAATTAGTCCAACTTGTTGAAGAACTAGAGGGGTGAATCTCCCTCAACTGGTCTCTTTAATAATCTGCATAACCCTACAATGTATGCCTGTTTAAGTTTTATTGAAGTCTTTTCCATTAAAAAGCAACTCTATGAATTGGATAAATTTCCTATAACTGTAATATCTAGCCTACAAGGCTAGTGCAGAATGGTAACTGTTTTACCTGTAAATATTGTTGTTGAATGTGTTGTAACTTCCAAGGGCAATCAGTGAGCCAAGACCCAAACCATAGGAAAAAAAGATCTGCGTGGCAGCATCCAGCCAGACCTAATGAAGAATTATAAAGCCATTCCAATAAGATTAGGTTAGGTAGCTTATACTGTAATTCAAAATCGGAAAGAATGTCGATAATGAATTCAGTGGGAGAAATAACCATGGGATTGTCAGTAATATCAACTACAACAAAATTATTTGTGGGACCACTTACCTCAGAGTCTGAAAGCTTCTCAAACTTAGGAGTTACATAGAATAAAATGCCATCTTTTGCTCCAGGTAATGTTACTCCACGGAAGAACAAGATAAGTAACATGATGTATGGATATGTGGCAGAGAAATATACTACCTATTGTAAAGAATAAGAGGATAATTTGAAAGTAATTGTTATGCTAAGCTGTCTCTCAATTAATTTAAAATTGGATTTAAGAAATACAATAAGTAATGTTCTTAGTTTGCTGACTTGAAATATGTGAAAGATACACTATTTTAAGTATCTACAATAATATTGATAGTATCACCTTGCACAATACAATGTATACAGTGATAAACACAACTATATGTAATAATTAATGTATAGGTGAAAAATAAATATAAAAAATAGTACAGCATTTAAAACACAATGTAAATTTCTTGAGGGGATGTCCCTTCAAGAGAACCTCTATCTCTATTTTTCACAATACTGTGTTGATTCAGTCTGCAATGCATGGTTATATATTCCCTTACCTTTCCAGTCCAGCCTACTCCTTTCCAGATACAGAAATATACTAAAACCCAGGCAATTGCCAGGGTAATTGCTAAAGGCCATCGAATCTGGCCTGGTTTTTCCAAACCATCTGTCATTTGGTGCATGTTCCGCCTAAAAGCAGAAAACGTAAAATGTAAAAATTTATATTCTATTTGGTTTTGAGAAAGTGACAATGGACATTCATAGAAAGTAAAAAGGTGTAGACTTCTTAACTTACTCCCAAAATTCCACAACAGCACTTGTCATGTTGGTGTTATTTACTATGCTGTAGTTGGAGAAACACTGGTTTGTGTTCCAGGGATTATCACAGTGACTCCATGGAAGAGTCTGATTTAAAAAACAGAGAGAATTGGAACAGAAGAATGAAAACACTGTTTGATAGAGCAATATAAATTAGATTTATCTGCTTTTCTAGAATAGTGACCAAGATGAAATGATGAATTACTATAGTAATACGTTCTGCATTTTACAGTATGTCACCAGTGTTAGGTCAAGCCAAAGATGAGACAGCAGGGTTCAGTCAAGTTAAAACATTTATTTGCTTACATCTAATGGACAAAATCTTGCCAAATTAAAGTTACAAATATCCTGAGAGATTCTAGAGTGTGGCTATCCTAAACCTCTTCCCTCTTCTCCTCTCCAGCTCATAACTGTGTGGTCTCAATCCAGACCCTTTCCTGCTGCAAATGCACTTTGCACCACATCTATGAACTAGAACTCCCCCCCCAAAGCTCATGATTATGTTGTTAAATTCTAATTAGACATGCACCTTTCTGAACATATACAAATAGTGAGTAATAAAGAATATGAACAATGCATGCAATTTGGGGATTTGCTTATAATAATCTAACTTGCAGTATATAATTGTGCTGTCTCCCCATTTCCTATTGCATTTCACACATATTAATTTGAAAGATTGGGGCTACCTAAAAGTATCTATCCTTCCTTCCTTCCTTCCTTGCCAAACAGAGTGCAACTATACCGTTGCCTCTTGCAATATTTCATCATTTAAAGGCATTCTTTTATTTGGAACCTTAATCCCTCCATTACTTTAAAACATAGTAATTTATGGACATGTGCCAAAATGAAAGTTTGGGATCTTCCTCTAAGTATGTTGGGTATAACTATAGTCTGATTCTGTAGATATAAAATAGAATTTATTTTATTCCTTATTCTGTATTTTGGGGACCCTCAATCAATTAGGTAGAATTTTCAATAGTCAAGAAAATATAATTACAAACATCTATAATTTTGTGGGGGGTTTTGGTGCTCTCTGAGCTGGGTGGTTTTCTTGCAGATAATTCATAACCAAAGTAAGTAACATCATCAGTGCTAGAAGGAAGTGGGTTTGTTTTTATTCTTATATATTAGCAGCTTGCCCTGTCACTGTTGGTGGAATGTTCTTAGAATCCAAGTGGTTCCTTGATTCAGGTACAGTATTGTTTACTTCTTGATTGTTGGCCTAGTGCTAATCTTGGTGTTAATCTCTGCTTGTATGGGTGTTGATGGGTGATGAAGAGGTGTTTTGGTCTTTTTGTTCTTTTTTGAATATTTTGAATGGTATGTAGACATCCTTATGTCTGCAGGAAAACCATCAAGCTCAGAGAGCATCAAGGACCCCACAGTTTAATCCTGAGCTACAAATATTCTCTTCTATCAGTATTTATATCTTTTTACAATTTATTTGTGGTTTTTATATTGCTTTTAAATATTGTTACCCATGTAGATTTGATATGGGTGGCCATACAAATTGAATGAATGGATAACTAAATAGCATAGCTCCTATTTATCCTAAGGGTTTGGTGCATCCCACTTTTCATGTGCACAAATACAGTTTTGCAATAAACTCACTGAAGAGAGAAAGTGGAAAATGTCTATTATTCTAATAATTTCTAAAACATATATATTTCAAGATATTTTGTTACAACTTAGCTACGATTAAGCCACCAAAATATATTTAAATTGATCTTACTCTTCTTTGTAAAGAGGAAAATATCTTTCAACTCTGTATGGGCCCAAAAATGATGGATTAATCAAATTTCAGGTCAGCTTACTAGGTGTCCTTGGGCAATGTATTACCCCTCACTTTTCCAGCAGGAAAGATTAGCATGAGCAAAAGGGTAAAAGTTGGATGCCAATTTTTCTTTGGTTGCTCATAAGAACTTTCTCAGCAAGCAGCCGAAAGCAAATTTCAGTGTCACTGGGACACTACATAAATGAATGAATAAATACAATACCATGACTTTCAGACTAAGAGCAGATGAGGATGTGGTAGTACATTGCACAAAAGTGTGTGTGTGTGTGTGCCTCTCTCTGTGTTAAAAATATAAACTGGTATCCTGTTTGCATACCATAGATAGTTGATAGACCGAGAAGTTTATTTTCCACTTAGCCATCCCATTTTGAATGCTGCTCTAATATTGGCTGGCTCTGTGAGTATTTTAATAACTATTTGATTAGCTTCTATCTGGCTGATTGCCATTTGTAGGTAGTGCTTTATTATATCTTCTCTTCTTTTTGTAGATATTCATATTATTACTAAAACAAATAAAATGATCTGGGCTGATTCATGGCAATTAACATTATTTGATGAAATCTAGCCTAACGCAATGAAATATACAAGTTTAAACTGGATAGAAATATAATTCTCGGATCTAAGTCTGTAACTTAACATACCTTAAGGCAGTATGAATCAAACCAAGCTGTTTTTAAACAGCTATTCTTAAAATAAAAAAAGAAAGGTCACTTACTGTAGTAAAAGAGTTATATAAGTAATATATGGCCCAGGAAATAATCACAATGTAGTAAATGTTAAGCCAGAAGGACAGAACAGCAGCAGCTAATCCCACACCTGTAGGACAAATTGGTAGATCACTGTTTTGTTTATTTATTTATTCATTATTAATAGTGGAACATAAGGCTATTAAAAATTTTTTACAAGACTTTGCTTCAAATAAGATAAAATACTTTCTTCTTCTACCTTTATATTTAGATCAAGATTGAATATTATAGCCACTCTTAACAGAGCAAGATCCAGACTATCATTCCAAACCATCTTAATATTAAACTCCACCTTCTGTTTGTGTTCAAAGAGTCAAAAATAACTAGATAAATTAACTGAAAGTATATGTACTGAAGAGAATAAGAGGGAATGAATATTTATTAAATGACATTCTGTAATTGTATGAAAGTGGCAGAAATCTGGCTGGAGGTTTAAAAAAAGAGAAGACAGAATATTATGAACTACCAGAAATGAAGGGGAATAATTTGTTGTTCTGAAAGAATGATTAGAGATTCTTGGGTAAAGACTATATTGAAGTCCTCTTTTCTGATTGATTATGTGCTATCAACTTGATTTTCTCCATAAGGTATGTCCCTAGCATAATCCTTTGGGTCCTCTAATGGTTTATCCATCAGTGCTGCAACTGTGTCCATCCATCTTATTCTTGGTTGTCTTCTTCTCTTTCCTGCCATCTTTCCCAGAATTAAAGTTATCTCCAGAGAGCTAGGTCTTTTCAAAATGCAGTGGTTGTCAACCTGTGGTCTGCGGACAATGTCATCACAGGGGGTCCATAAAGGCTTGATGCAGTCTAGTGCTTTAAATCTTGTGTTAAGTCTTGGTGGTCCATGGCTATGGTCCATGGCCACAAAAGTTATTGAAAGGGGTTCTGTGGTGAAGAAAAGGTTGAGAACCACTGTCATAATGCATCTGAAATGTGATAATTTCAGCTTTGTCTTTTGCACTTCAAGTAAGAACTCTTGACCCCACTTGTTTTCTGCGTTATCCATGGTATATTTAGGTTTCTTCTCCAGCATAAAGGTTCAAAGGCATCAATGCTCTTTCTGACTTGCTTCTTCAAGTCCAATTTTCACTTCTATGGAGTGTCAAGGGAAAATTAATGCCTGCATAATATTAGATGTAGCTATAGGTACATCCCAACAGCTGAATATTTTTACCAAGGCTTTCGTGGTTACTCTACCAAGTGCCAATTGCTGCTGGTTCTTTTTCTGTTGATAGTCAATCCTAAAATGCAGACATTATCCACCACTTCACTAACTTTTGTGTTGTAGGCTGCCCAGAGTTGTTGGATATAATAGGGGTGGAAATACATTTTATAAATAAATAAATAAACAAACAAACAAATAAACATCATTGTTAATTCTAAGGCTGGCTGTTGTATCTGTTGCCATTGGTTCTGTCTTGTTCATATTTAATCTTAGTTTGACTTTTTTTTCACAGTGACACTTGCATGAACAAGCCAAATAACATATAACAGGTGAAAAAAAGCAAAAAAAAATTTCTAGTCTAGATAAATAATCTATTATCTTGGTCAGTCAGTGAAGTAGTCGTTAAGTAAGATGTCCAAGGCACTACTTTGCTTAATTACCATAATTCCCACACTTCTTGTTGCAGTCATTAGTCAAACTCTTTTCACTCTTAAGCAGAGTGAAAGAGCTGCCTTCCAGGAATGTGAAATTCATATGGAGCTGAAATCCTCCTGGCAGCCAGGCATTTTTTTCTCAAATATTGTAATGGAGGGGAAATCCTTAACCAGCCTGCAGCAATGGAGCTGAAAACTATTTTGAAATCTTAAAATACTAAAATGCTTTCCCTCCTGAGGGGAAGAAATTCAGCTGAATTTCTGCAGCCTATTAAAGGGTTTCAGAATATGTGTTTTTTCCTTCCAATGACAGCTGGTATTCCCTATATATGCAAGACCATTTCAGAGTTAATAGGATGTATATAATACAAAACCATACCTTTGAACATTGGCGCAAGCTTCCAGACTCCAAGACCTCCAATGGATGTGAACTGGCCAAGCGAGCATTCCAAAAGAAACAGGGGAACTCCCGCAAAAATTAAAGTAAGAAAATAAGGAATCAGGAATGCCCCTGAAATGATACAAAATGGTTCTTAAGAATGAAAAATACTAGGCAGAAAAATTAGGAAAGGAACATTAACATTAAATGCAGATAAAAATATTGCTTATACAATTTGGATTGTTCCCTTTTCCCATTTAGTTATGGAATGTGAGAAGCCATTTCTTTTATTTTTATTTTGTGCACCTTGCAACCAAAGTAAGCCTTTTCTAGATCCATTGAGTTTTTTTTGTGTGAGGCACTGTTTGGGAGTATATACTTCAGCTTTAGAAATGATAATATGATTGTGGTAGACATTTTTCAATACAACTTCCCCCTACATATAGAACACTTATTTTTCAAATTAAAATTGTTTTATGTGTAATAGAGAAACCTTGTGTATCAATTCCTTTCCAGTTTTTATTCAATGTAAAACAGTGGACCAAAGTTTAAAACAAGAGTAGTTAGCAGTCACAAGAACACTGCGTTTCTCATATTTATACTCCTGGCCCTCCAAGCTACACAATTTCTAATTTTCAGAAATCAGTTCTGCCAGGCTAGTTTTGCTTTCTGGTAAAAGACTATAGCAGATGCTTCCAGAATAAACAAGACACAAATTAGCTGCTGTTCATGATAATTATATATCATTATATGAAACAAACACAGTAGTCCTCATGATATGGAAGACAAAGAGTAAAAAAAAAGCCACTATTATACAGCTACTGTTATTTTGATTACTGGTGGTATTGTTTCTATTACCCTCCAAAAGATGTAAACATAGGTAATAATTCAAATACATTATTGTTGGTAAATGTAAATTTGTTCCAAGGTACAGTTTTGGTGATTGGTTTATTGCATTTTTCCACTGCCATGCTCACTTAGGATTCATAAGTATTTACAAGATAAAAACTAATATAACAAACTAATAAAGGCAATATATCATTACAGGCATTACTATGTTAGAGACATTCTCAACTGTTAAAAGCTCCTTTAGATAGAACTGTTTTCAAGGCTGTTTTAAACATCAAGAGAGAATGCCATGAAATTAAGGCTACTACTAAAATGCACTGGTTTCTACCCTTCCAAGTCTTCTCTATGGCAGGTACTCTTTCAGCATCACTATACAAAAGTTGGAACCAGACAGCTGATGTGGTACCTGATTCTCATGCCATCACGGGCTTATCCAATTCTGAACAGTACCCAGAAATCAATCGATTAACCATTGCAAAAGTCACAATACCAGTGTTATATGCCTGCATTAGCTCTGCCCCATCAGTATTTTATATCAACTGTAGCTCCAAGAGAGGATACTGTATTAATTGATAAAAGAGGTGACAAGGACATGAGTTTTCAAAAGGCTTGTTCTCTAGGAAGGGCCACAAGTTCTGCACAAGCCAATCTTACCAAATACTTTTGCAATTAGGAGAAATGAAACAATCACCTGTTAGGAATAAGATAATGAGGTGATTACAACAACTGCAGTAGCATTTCAAGGGTAAAATTTATTTGGCTGGTTTTGCTAAAAATCCTGTCATAGATTTTGATACTTATGTTAAGATTTATTATATTAATCATGTGTCCCTTGTCTATATTCATCAAAGAAGGCTTTGAATTCTAATCAAATATAGTCAGCACAAATAAGTTAAATATGTACCTCCTCCATTTTTCCCACATAGGTATGGGAACCGCCACACATTCCCCAAACCAATTGCATAGCCAACACAAGACATAAGAAAATCAAATTTTCCCTTCCAGACATCTCTGTCTGGAATGTCTCCTTTTTTCTTCTGCACCTTCACTACTAGAGTCTTCGGCTTATCATTAGTAATTGAGGCATCGCTGAGTTCTGTGGAGATTTGCCCATCAGCTACTTTTGTTCCATTTGTGGCCATGTCTCTAGGTTTAGATGGAGAGGCCCTGGCAGATGGACGAGAAGCGTCAGCACCAGTCCACGTGGACAGCAGTTTTGCGGTTCTTGGTGACCAAACTAAGGATTGATGGAGTTGTTGCGTTGAAATCAGAACCGATGTCCAGTCATACGTATCTGCATTAATCTGTAAAACAAATTATAATATATATTTTACTTGCACTTCTATAGAAATTGCTAAGAAGCTGTAGAACAATATAGCCGTCACCTTGAAGACAATATGCTGTAACCGTCACTAAAACATAAGCTTAGCCCAGGAAAATGTGAGAAACTCAGGAATACCAGGCCTTAACTCTCTTTGGTATAAGAAGGAAGGAAGAAAAAACGTTGTCAGGATTTTAAAGTTCTGTTTTCATAGACTATATCAATAGCGTTCCAATATTTTTTGAGTTTTTCATTTTCTGATTTTGCCTACCTAAAAGGGCTGACAGAAGTAACCTTTATTCAAAAAAGGCATGCAATTGTGTCTCCTCTAAAGGTATTTTCTAAGATTGAAGAATTTACCTATTAAATTTAATGAAAATATAACAATTTACAATAATATTAATTGGAAAAATCTACAGTGTTCAAAGTTCTGATGTTCAACATAAACATAAATTGCAATAGCTTTGCTGTTCATCTAGAACAGGGATGTCAATCTTGCGGCCTGCGGGCTGCAACCCATGCCTGGGTTAGCAAAGGGAGAAAAAGTCACAATATGTCACGTCCGATGCAAGTTTGACACCTCTGATCTAGAACTTAACCTTTTGAAATAAGCTATTTATAACTATAGAACATAGACTCACATTTTAACCTTTATTATTACAAAAAACCTAGACAATAAACACAAAATATGTAATAACTGACAAGTATAACAAGTATAATAGTGAAATGAATGAATGCATTGAGAAGTTGTATCACCTCAGTATTACTGATAACCTATTATAATAATGCAAATGTATTTGCTTTACAATACTGTCTTGCTTTTATATTGCCAATTGAGACTTTGATAATCAGTATTATTTCCATCATTCTAAGCTAAATTTTTACTTACTTTATTTCCGGGGTTGCATCTCAGAATATATGCATTGCTCTTGCAGAAGTCGCCTCAAATTTGCTGGATAAAGTAAAAGAGTACAAAAACAATTTAGCATGCATGCTTTTTGTCCACAGCTGTATTCAGATACTGGCATTCAGCCTTTTTTTGTATTTGCCATTGCAAGCATTGCTGAATATTATTAAGATTATATTGTATAATAAAAACAATTTTATATGCAGAAATCTAGTGGATTAAGATTTATAAAGGCAAGCCTTCCATTTTATTGTAAAGGTAAAGGTTTCCACTTTCAGTCATGCCCGACTCTAGGGGGCAGTGCTCTCCATTTCTTAGCTGAGGGAACCAGCACTGTCCAAAGACATTTCCATGGTCATNNGGCCAGCATGACTATATGCTGAGGTGCATGGAATGGTGCTACCTTTCTACCAAAGTGGTGCCTATTTATCTATTCAAATTTACTTGTTTTCAAATTGCTGAGGCAAGGGTGGGAGCTCTGTCATGCGGCATTTGGGTCTTGAACATAGTTTTCCAGCTGACGAGTTCAGCATCTTTAACTGCTGAGTCATCGCGTCCCTTTGTTATTTTATAATTTAGTTATTTTATTATAACTAGCTCAGATCCTTATTTGATTTGCAAAAGTTATGTTCTCTTCAATGTTTTAGAGATTTTTAAATCCATTATAATCACTTGATGAAAAAGTAATTTTACTATGATCTCCCATTTTATTTTCCTGTGTAACTTCTGGGGTAGTTTTAGCCTACTCAATAATTAACAGGTCAATTCCATATTATTTTTTATTATGTCAAAAAGTAAATGAAAATACAAGTGATTTAAGCTGAATTGATGAACTACCAGTATTTCATTTTCAATCCCACTCAACTTTTGAAATTTTTTGATCCAGTAATCTGAATAAATTATTCTGGAATTTGTAAGCACTGCTGAAGTTAGAACATGAGAAGATTATATTTCTTTCTGAAATGCCAATTACACTTTGAAACAAACACATTATTTGTCTTGGTAAATACTGTATATAGATGTGATTCCATCCTGCCTTATCAAACTCAATTGAAAAAAAATAAATTGAAAAGTCTATTTCTTGTTCACTGGAAATGGTCAAATATCTATTTTACATATAATATACTATAAGCAAGAATAAAACCTGCAGATGTAGTAAATTAGCATACATCAGAATGAACGCATTTATATGAATTGTATGGTCTCTATAAATGCACTGTTTTCCCAATTTCATATTTGTACTCATGAAAAATATATCAACTAGACATACAAGATACTTATTTGTCCCTGCCAAATATTGTGGATGCTTCTAACGCTATGCAGAATCAATGTGAGTTTTCTTTCTAGGCCAAGGAATGGGGGGAGTTATATCACTGAATAACATCAGAAACATGTCAGAAATAGCCAATTAACAATTTTCTAGCGCCATCTATTGAGGAAAATAATAACTTCACACAGGGTATTGCTATTTTATATCAATAAAATAACATATATAACTGCAAAATGCCATTTTTTAGCATCTAGGATTTGCCATGGTACCTATTGTGTGGCTAGGTTAGACCATGCAAAAAGGAACAAGTAGGCCACCAAAAACCACAAAAAACTCCATAAGAGGTTCTTAGGTATCACAAATTTAAGAAATGAAGCTGGCAAGACAGGAACATATCATGCAATCAAAGCTTTGAATTCATGTGGGAGGGAACAACAACAACAAAAAAATTAAAGCTAAAGCAGAAATCTAGGCAAACAGTCTGGGTACATCTTCACTAGTGGGTTCATGGCATCCAGGTAGAGTTACATCTGAGAATATTATGTCAAACCTGCCAATTTCTGAGTAAGAGAATTTTGACAGTTGATTTTAATTAAGCCTGGTAGGACATAAATATAGTTTTATTTTCTGCCTTATTTTGCTATCTGCTAACCACTACTCTTAGGTAATTGCTAGGTCTACTTGAAAAAACTAAAAGAAGGAAAATAGAAATATGCAGTGAATTGTTATGCATGATTTGAAATCAAGTGCATGAAGATGGAAACACTATATTTAGCTGATCCTATAACTGAACAGTCTATTAATAAAAATACATAATTTTGGGAAATTGGCATTAAAAATAGAAGTGGTTAATTCATAATGAACACCACTTGGTATCTTCAGTCACCAAGGTTTTCAGAGGACCAAGTGCAACATCTTGTAAATATCCAAATTCCATAGTCTAATTGTCACAATAGAATTCAGTCTCTGACTTCATGCCAGGTCCAGAAAGAAGAAGTACAAAATTGTCAGGTAACGTCTTCAATGCCTATGGCAAGAATCCATTTGGGAAAGTAAAATAATTTGACTGAACACAGCACGTATTTTTGCATATCTTGAGATTCTCAGAAAACTACGTCTTTATTGCCCAAGTGATACCAAATTTATTTGTTTATATTTTACATTTCTAAACATTTCAAATACTTTGTGTCCTAAACTTCGAACATTTTTATCTGCCTTCTAGTAGAAATTAATCTGGGCTCTATCATCATATCTCTATGACAACTTTGTTACTCAGACTGCCCCTACTCCATTGATTAAGGTTACCAGATCCTGACAGACATTCAATGGGCAGCAAAGAATTAGAGAATAAGATATTTATGTTATTTATTAAATAAATTTATATGCCATCCATCTCACTCTGAAAGGTGACTCTTTTTATATAGTACTTTGGTGTCTAGTGTTTATTTTGAATTTTGNGCTGATTGATTATTGTATGAGTGAGTTTTTGCACCTGGGCTAGTAGTACCTACAGAGACAAGTCACAAAATTTGCACAAAGCTTGAGAATGAAATGTTAACATTTTCTTCATATTAAGAAAACATTTATTCTTGCAGAGGACTATTGTATTAATATTTAATAAATTAATATTCTTATTCCTCCAAATAAATAGAAAATATTTGATTTTGTGAAAGGAAAATATTCAAATGTAATGGCTTGAAAATTGTACCTTTACAGGCAGTCTTCAAAGTTATATCCAACCTGAAAAAGGAAACTTATAAGCCGGATTCAAAGTTTTGATACTTGGGCTCCCTCTAAAATCATGTGACCGAACTTCAAGTGCTCAGTATCATGTCTGCATTAATAGCCATTTGTAGCATCCTGCAGTCATGTGACCATATTTTACAAGAATTTTTACAAGAACCAGTTCTTCTGAGCTCATTTAGAACTGAACATAACTCTTTCAATTTGTGAACTTCCTTTGTAGTTTTATTTATTTTCATCCTTTATTATTTTTATAAATAACTCAAGGCAGAAAACATGCACACATATTCCTTCCTTCTATTTTGCCCACAACAACTCAGTGAGGTGAGTTGAGTTGGGACAGGTGAGTTGGGCTGAAAGAAAGTGTGACCCACCCAAAGTCACCTAGCTGGTTTTTGATGCCTAAGGCGGGACAAGAACTCACAGTCTCTTGGCTTCTAGCCTGGTATCTTAATGACCAGACCAAAGTGACTCTCAATAAAAACTGGCATTTGGAGTTTACTTCACAATGTTGGTAGAATCACAGAGTTGAAGACAATCACAGAAATCATCTAATCCAAATTCTTTGAGCAGGATGCAAATAACCATCCAAGTCTTTCTTTGAAGACCTCTAGAGAGGAAGAGTAGCTATTGCTTTTGCTGGCTGAGAGCTCATATAACCAGGTGAGTTCCTTTTGAAGTCCAACAGAAATCTTTCTGTAGTTTTCACAGACTGGCTCTGGTTTTGTTGTCAGGGGGAATGAAATCCACTCCATCTTCTGTGTGACAATTTTTCAGATAGTTGAAGACTGCTATCTTCTGTATCCCTTTAATTGGTTTTTCTGTTGGCTAAGCACGCTTCATAGGATTATTCAGAGTTATTCTGCATAGCTTTGTTTTCAGAATTTATCTGAGTGGCACTGAAGCATTCTTCTGAATAAGAAGGAATGGGACCACTTCACAAACTAGGATCTCAAAGCAGAGCTAAGGCATCAAGTCTTCAACCCAGCTCAGAATAGGGCTAGCAGCAACAATTAACATACTCTTTCATTCACAAAGTACATATATGAGCTTAAGAGGCTGCTTATAGATTGCTTTAGATATCTGACCTGCTTCTATAGGGTTAATTTTCCATTTGTTTTTTCTTCTTTCATATTTAAGCAAAATGACTGAAATGTAAGCAAATGTATTGCATAATATATCAATATATGTAAATAAAATTGTGATTCATTGATGTTTCTGTAAATTATTCCTTTATTTTCTTTATTTTTTTCCAAATAAAGTACAAAAGACCCTCTTACAAACATATTCAAGTCTGTCCAATAAGACTTTTCCTTCTACTGTAGCATTTCTCAATCAGTAGGCCACACAGCTGGTTCTAACAGATTGACTCCTCTATAGGTAACAGACCCCTGCAGCCCTGCAGCTTATTAGGTAGTATTCCCAGGTACAATTCTGCCCATAGAATATACAATAGAGCATATCCTGCTCTGGAGGGTATTAAGCCAGTGGCACCCTCTTAGATCCTCATTTCCCTGGAGGTGAGATTGGCTCTGATCAGTGGTGGGATTCAAAAAATTTTTACTACCAGTTCTGTGGGTGTGGCAGAGGAAAAATACTGTAAAATCTCTATTCCTTCCCCTCCTGGGGGAAGGTTACTGCAAAATCCCATT
>AZIM01003265.1:34166-46531 GCA_000516915.1 Ophiophagus hannah | reverse complement strand
AACAAAAGAAGACCCAGCTGATCAGCTGGTACTCAAGAAGTAGAGAATAGACGGGGTGGGGACAGTCAGAGGTGGTATTTGCCAGTTTCTGAACTTCTCAAAATTTCTGCTACCGGTTCTCCAGAACTGGTCAGAACCAGCCGAATACCACCTTTGGGTCTGATCCTACTAAAAAAAACCTTTTTAACAACCCTGTAACCTCTTAACTCAGGGTAGAGTCAGGATGACTGATGAAGCTGACCATTGACTGGCTGAATGTAGTTCCTGATGCCATATGGAGTTCGCAGCAGATATTTTTCCCTTGTGCCCTGGGAGAGAAAATCTACCGCTACCTAGGATTGAACTTCCAACCTTCCAAGCAAAAGATGAGTGTTTTCAACACTAGGCCACCATACTGCTCACTGAACCTGACCCTACTGAACCTCCAGAAAGCCCTTTAATTTGGTTCTGTCCCATGGAAATAGGAAGCCTTAAAAATGGTTGTATAGTAAGGTTCTGAAAATACTCTTCCATAGTTTTTTAAATTTGTTTTGTATTTATAGTTTTTAATACTTTTGTTTTGGTTGCTTAGGTTCTTTCTGGTTTCTTTTTATTTGTGTCTGCCTCCTAGAGTCACATGCATGAGATTGGTGGTTATATAAATTCAATACCTACATACCTACACACTTGTTTTTTTTTATGAGACCAGAGATCCAGCAGCCTATAGAATCTGATGCAAAGATAATGAATTAATGTAAGAGCTGACCTTTGCTTTTGCCTCAGTGAAATTCTATAGGAAACTAAACCTAATTTTAATATTAATTATGTGTTTAATATAAAGTATACCTGCTCCATCATTTGAATTAGAGCAGCCATGTACAAGGAAGAAAATTTAAAGACAGAGGCTTTTAAGTCAATCTTAAAAATGGTGGGCTTTATAAATATTTCTTTCTTCATGTGGTTTTATAGTTTACTTTGTAAGCAATAAGAAAGTCCTTTATTTTCTTTCTTTTTATATGCGTCTCTATTTATTTTTTAAAGGAATAGCTCTGAGCAAAATTCAGAGTTTTTGGACGTATATCTAGTCTATATTTTTAACAATTACCCTATGCTCTATACATGGTGTAATTTTTAATATATAATAAATTGGGAACTGTAAATAGTATAAATAATGATTAATGCAGTTTATTACCAGTTTGAGTGTACATACTATTTCCAGTTGAACTATTTTCCTATTGAATATTAACACTTATATGCAGAGGTGGTATTCAGCAGGTTCTGACCGGTTCTGAAGAACTGGTAGCGGAAATTTTGNAAAAAAATTGAATCCCACCACTGCTTATATGATAGGAGAAAGACTGCATTTGAAATACTATGTGAATTATTGATATTATTTCTTTCTGTATTTGTTATGTCCTGAAGTAGTTTCTAACAGTTTCTCCATTTTAATTTGCTTGAAGTTACCAAATGTAATATGCAAGGAACTCTGCAGATGTTGATTTTTGAATGCAATGAAAGGACTTCAAACAAAAAAAATGACCACAGTATTCCAAATTTATTCTCAAATGCTCAATTTAGGAAACCTTATTAAAACTACATTTTGGATTTTGCAGTGACATAAAATTTATGATATACAATTACTATTTAAATGATTTAACCATTCATTGTTAAATCATATTTTTTGGACCGCAAACGGCACATTCTTCCAACAGTTGATGGAACACACAAGACATCCATGTTGCTGAATCAGAATAATCCTTTCCCTTATACTGAAACCACTTTCCTTTATTTATAGCCAGATGTCTAGCAAATATTTAATGTTGGATGTACATCAGATCAGGTGATAAGCTGGTTAATTAATTCTTGTAGTAACTGATAGATCAATTGCTCATTGATCCCAAAAAAGCAGATTCTACACTTGTAGGAAAATGGCAGGAAGAAAAAAAAGTTCAAAAATGCCCCTATTCCATTTATTTCTTTTATTGTTAGATTTATATTCTCTTTCCACAGTAAGGGTGTCAAACCCAAGGCCCACAGGACAGATCCAGCCCGAGGGATGCTTAGATCTGGTTTGCGGGCCCATCCTGGAAAAAGCAAAGGACTGACCCGTGGTGCATCTGCCAGTGAAAATAGAGGTCAAGAAGGCTTCACGCTGCCTGCTTGGGCTCTGCTTTTACCTGCAGTGGCCTCCTGCAGCCCTCTGCCAGAGAAAATGGAGCTCCATTTTTATTGGCAGAGGGTTGTAGGAGGCCATGCATAGCCTCCCCGAGCTCCATTTTTGTTGGCAGAGGCTCCACTGGCGGCCCCGTTTTTCTCTTAAGGTGCAAAGAAAAAAAATTCTGTGAACTCAGTATAGGCATCAGGAAGGGCAATCAACTAGTGAACACTCAGATTCATCCAATCACCCCGGCTCTACCCTGAATAGGGTTGTAAAAAGGAAGGGTTTATTTTTATTTTTTTTATTGTAATAGTTACATATTTGCTGCCAAAAAAATGCAACTATATCACACATGATTTTTTCCTCAAATTTTTAAAGTAACAATAATATATTTATTATTTGAAATAATATACCTGTCAACTCATAAAGCATTTCTATGCCTGTTTCCAAGTTGCCATAAGCAGGAGGGGGGAAAAACCTGAAGAAGCAGTATGGCAATTAAAAACAGAAGTACATTCCATGCTTATCTTACAAAGATTGTAGCCTAGGCACCGGATCTTCTGCCTGCGAAAATCCTTCATTGGAGAGTGTGATTGATGACACCCAGCTGTGAACGTGCTTCATTGGAGAATCTGATTTATGACATACCCAGAAGGGAGGAGGGAAACAGGGTCACAGGTGACCGTATATTACGTGTGGCAGAGTTGGCTTCATATAGCTCAATGCCAACATGTTGCTCCTAATAAATCTTTTGGATTCTTCTGAAGCTTGGGTCGAAGCTCATGATTTAATTAGGGCAATTGCCAGAACCCTGACAATACCATTGCTATCCTGCTTGACTAAAGAATTGGGTTTGTAATTATTAAAATGTTTTTTTGAATAATCATGACTAATCAGTATTGAAGAGATTACTCAGTTGGGTTATGAAACATCTGCAAATGAGTGAGCAAGTTCAGAGAGCCCCAAGGATCTACAATTCATCCCTGAGATACATGTACTCCCTTCTTTTGGATCATGACCATGATGATAGATTGAAACATATAAAGTCCTATTATGAACACAGAAGAAGACAGATAATCACACTTGGTCTGAGTACAAGGTAAGGAAAAAGCAATTAAATGTAACTGTTATTTATAGCTACCAATTCAAGTTAAATCTAACATTCTTTTCCTTCTTTCCTTTTGATCCTCAGGCTTCAATCAAAACCTTTAAGTTTAAATGGGATTGCATTTTGAAATGAAAGCAGTTTAAATGGAAATAACAAATCTCCACCTCCTGTCAAATCAGGAATTTAATAGTGTGTGCTGCTGAAGTGTATAGCAATCTTTTCAAGTTTCTGGCTTGAAGTGATAAGAGTAAACAATCAGTGAGCTTGCTCTGAAGGTAAGAGATAAACTAAGGCATTGCCTTTCATGTCACTTCAAAAACTAAGAGCTTAACATAAGTTTTTATTTTTTTGCAAAAAGTCATTAGGTGAAAATGGTCTGCTTTTTGCTTTGCATGTTGATTGAATTTCATTAATGTACTGACAAAGATACATACATTTTTTTCTCAGTAGCTGTGATAGTTTCAGCATTGCAGTCTGTTTGAGCTGTTGTAATTTTTCCTTAAAACACTCTTCACTACATTGCTGAAAACAGAAGCTCTGAACTTTCCCACCTAAAATAGACTTACTAAATAAATACAGTTATAGTGTTATATTGGAAATAAATATGTCCTGTCCTAAGTGTGTGTTACTGCACCGAAGATACATCCTCACTGATGGTGTCAGGACAACAATAATCTTAAGAAAATAAAAAAATTGAAGGGGGTCCAAATAATAGTTGATGTCCAAAGTTAGCAGATTACAGTGACTCACTTGTGTGTTGCATCCCAGCAAAGCATGTATATACACTAGAAAAAGACTAAAATACAGCAATAGCTTTGCAACTGGTTAAGGAAACAAGATAACTACAAAGGGAAACATCCCATGATATTAACACAATCATAGAAAGGAACAGAAGCAACTTTGATATATGCCACTTAGAATAAGAAATTGGAAAAGGTAAGGATTTATGTAGTATGTACCTTGGAATTGGCTTGCTCTCGAGGCATAAATTCTGAAACAAGTTAGTCACTACCAAGTATGCATTGGCACACTAATAATAAAGTCATTCTTAAGGATATTACTTGAGAGATATAGCAAAGAACATAATACTCCATTCATGTAAATAAGCACAAGCATGATTATGCAATCGATTCAACCTGAATTCTTATCTCAACCCAACACAGTAGGAAGTGGGCAACATGTAGAATGGCAAAGCAGTCTCTAGATTAGATATCCTACTTTGCCTAGAAGAGCCTACAGCTGTCTGTAGAAAATTGAGGATAGGCTGCATTACTTGCAGAGCCATAATGTGCCAAAATTGGCTGTTATTATGTTATTATGCTTATGTATTCAACTAAGGCTGATAATCTTAATTTTCTCTGCATTATTAAACATTATTTCAGATTAAATTGACTGGAACCATGGTAGGTATCAGAAATCTGCCCTGTCTAGTGATGAAATATTGTGACTTAGCTTGTGAGAGGAACAAACAATTAAAAAGTGGGAAGGTAATAAAATTAGGGATACAGAAAAAGTGAGAAGGACATTGAGAAATCTAACAATGAATAAGTTTTCATCTGGAAAAAGATCTGCTTGTTTCAGATATGTGATTTAAAGATCAGACTATCCATATGTAACCATGGCAAAGAAATTAATATAATTCTGTTTTATTATCAGTAATGGAATGGCTGATTTGCTCAATGAAAGACTGAGAAATTTAATGAATGATACAAGGCTGATGAATATGGAATGGATAATTTTTATTGTCTTAAGAATGGTACTTACGAAAAAGAGTCATAGAAGGAAAGAGGTGTCATAGAAGTTACATTAATGGGAAGTATGAAAAGGAATGTTTGGTGGAATAATAAAATAAAGATGTGGATGAAATAACATGTATATAAGAAAATAATGCTTCAAAAAATAAGATGAGATAAAGAATATTGTCTTGTACATATAGGGAAAGCCAAAAACAAACAAACTTATTTGGGAGACAGAAAAAGAAGAGTTAAGAATAAAAGAGGAATGAAAAATGCAGACGGATTTTGAGAGTAACTAAAAAAAACCAGAAATGAGTAAAAAGGGCTGAACTAATAGCTTCCAGCAAAGTGGATAACATTCAAAAATAAAAGTAGGCAAAGATGGTAGATTAAACTGAAATTAGGAAACATCAGAAGGAATATTTTAGAGATCTGAATGAAAATGATATCAGTATGATAAAGAGTAGAACTGAAACAAATGCTATACATCTAATGTCCAAGAAAAAAGTGATGAAAAGGAAATTTGTAAATGAAAAAGAAAAAGAAAGCAAAAGTAGTACCAATTATAATAGGCATCTTGAGTGCAATCCCAAACATCTGGAAAGTATATGAACACCACTGGCAGTGACAAAATCACCGTTGGTCAATTGTAAAAGGCAGCTTTACTTGGAACAGTTTACATCTTGCAATGATACTTCTAATATCATCAAGCATCAACATCTGCCTACTCCAGATCTTGGAAGGATTTGATAGGTGGATAAAATGCCAAATCCAGTTTTAAACATCTGGCTAACTGTGTGACCAGCCATAATAATAACGACAATAATAATTTATCAAATTTGTATGCTGTCTTAGTCTGAATGACAGTCTGGGCAGTTGTATATATTGCAATCCTACTGTTTTTCTTAAATTCAATGAGTTATTATAAGTGAATTCACCAATAAGTAAATAATCAGATCGATTGCCTTGCTGCTAATTTATATAAAATATATTATTCTACAATATCACTTTTCTTTCCATACCTCCATTTGACTGTACTTGATATGCAAAGGATAGGTTGAACCCATCATCCAATGAAATGCTTGAGTAAAACATGAAAAACTTGAGATGAGCTTTTGGGATGAGAGGTCTTGACTACTCTGATTCAGGTTGCAAACAAAGAGGGGGGCGGAGAGTTGCTAAACAATTGAGTTATTTACTGCAGCCAGGCAGATAACAGTAGGCATGATCATAATTTGAGGTTCTTGCCTGAATAATTTCATTTGAAGTTCAAGTAGCAAATGAATGGTTCAAATATATTCCAGGAGTCAGAGCTGAGTCTGGTAATAAGCCAGTCCAATAGTCAAGGAGTTAAGAGCAAGGAAACAGAGCAAGAGGAGGAATAAGAGTCACATGCTGGAATTCCAAATGGTTGATTTCAATGAAGTCTGAAAGGAAAATGGCTGCATAAATCTATCAACTGCTGAAATTATTCAGGTCTTGCCTTTGCCTAGCCAGGAACCTCACTGAGTAGTGTTGCTATGTTCAGTGCTTTTGCATTGAGAACTGGAGCTTGGAGGGGTCATCCCTCATCATCCAACTGCTCCAACTGATCAGGAGATACTTGTGATTTATCATGGCTGGATGATTCCTGAGACTGACAATCCAGAGGCTCACCTGGAATAATGTTGAAATTGAAGTCAGATTCTGAATCTGAATCGTAGGTCATGACAATGACCATGCCCGGTTTAGCGAAGGGGGAAAAGTTGTGATATGTCACATGATGATGCCATGATGATGCAAGTTTGACACGCCTGGGTTAGACTATTCCAATCTGTTGGAATAGTCTAACCCAGTGGGAGATCTGGCATGGCAATAAGTATGGTACAGGAAAGCATAGTTCTTGACATTTGTTTTAATTTTATCCAACAATAGTCTTTAAGAGGAAGATGCATCACTTTAAAAGTTTCAAAATGTACAGTTAGCTAGTTGTTATGGCAGAACTGCAAGATATTCTCTGTGAAGGAATAAACCAATCAAAAGTTACAAAGAAGGTGATGCATGGTTGGTGATCACTTGCTTGACTGAATTATCAATGTTAGAACTCAGAAGTATAACAGACTATCCAGTTGTCTAGTTCCCATTATGAAATAATCTTTGTTATTAAGCCACTTATAAATCTTAAATGAGATAGGTCTATAGAAATTTTTCTGTTGCTGCACTGGAAAGGTAGTATATTTATTAGCACTCCTGTCATATTTCACTTTGATAGTGAGATGGGTGGCACATAAATTAAATAAATAAATATTTGGCAGGCAGAACCCTGAAAATGAAATTTTAATCTATGCCCAATGATCAAAGAATGCTGTTATCTCAAAATTAAGAAGATAACTAAGTCATTTACCCAAAGAAAAGAAACGAACTATTGTAGAAATATTGTTTCTACATATTTTACAATATTGTAGAAATATTGTACACTATTGTTTACACTCTTTTTATTTTTTTCTTTTTATTGTTGTAAACTGCCTAGACCATCCTCATGGTGAGATAGGTGGCAAATAAATTTAACAAATAAACAACAAGCCATATGTTTATAATACTACGCTTTCTTATAGGAAAATCCAGAAAAACAACTTAATTCAAATACTGAGGGTGAAAATTTGGAAACAGTCCTAACTTCATTCAACATAGGCATGAATAATGTTTGCCCATATCTAAGTAGCATGTCTAAAACTTTCTTCAAGAGTTGAACTTCCTTAGAGGACTGATATTTTTATAACTTGGTATCTTTCACTATAAATCCTGCCCCCCCTTGTTAAACATAATTATTCCAGTGGCAAACATAAGGGAACTGCTAAATTTCTTTTCAGATTTCCCAGCTATTTGGATATAAGTGGTCTTTTGAGATACTTCCTCAAGAGAATTTTAGAGGAGAATTTAGGTTGCTGCATCAAGGATTCAACAACCTGCATCTTGTTGCATCTTGTTTTGAAGTCTAAAAAAAAATCAGATGTGATAACTTTCAGAGAAATACTGAGCTAATGTAGGAGGTCCAATGCTCTTCACTTGAATTACTTTCAACATTCAGTCCTAATGTCTACTCTTATATTTTTATCTGTATACTAAACAAAGCTTTATTTTTCTTCCTTGACATCCATTCTTATTTAGAAAATATTATAGAATCAGCTTTACATTTTTGTTTTTAATATTATGACTTACATTAAAATAAAACATGAATTTTAAAATAAGATGCAAAAATGTTAAATGCTGTGATAGTTTATTAAACCTGGTTAAATAATTAGAGATGATTAGAGATGATTTATATGGCACCAATTATTGTGGCAAGACGAATATTGTAAAAATACACTGTATTCAATACATGCTACTTCCGTTGGAAGGAAAATAGAAACTATTCTAATCTCTTTTACTCTATGCTGTTTTCCTTCATTTTAGAAATGCAGGCACCACATTATTGTATTTTACAAAAAGGGATTATGCTGGAGAAGAATACATAGCTTTGGTTGGTATGCAGTAATTATGAATAACAAATTAACACAATATATTAGGCTGTAAAATATATTTTATTGCTGCTTGAAATTCAGAGCCACAACGAATCAGTGATGAATTCGTAAGGATCTGAACCACCATGAATTCAATGTAGTTGAATCCTAGCAGACCCTGTGCTGTTAGTTATCAGACCATTTTTGTGTTGCTATTGACATGCCAAGTATAGAATTAAATTAGGAAGCAGTTTGTTCCTGTTTCTTTAACACTGTAAACTTTAAAATGTCTTCTTCATTCCAAAGCTATCTGTCCAACAGAGATCCAGTGGAACAATCAAGGGAGGTAGGACACTCTGCTAAGATCAAAAGACAATGCATAGTCCCTCAGGAAAGGCAAAGCAATGTTGGTCCATTGTTTTAAGCACAGTGATATAAGAGTGGTCAGGGTTGATTTGGGCAAAGTCATCACATCTAAGAAATGGCTTGCAATGACAGATTCTGGACTTGTGGAATAAGAGGGTGGCCTGAAATAAATACTGTCTCAATTTGATACTGCTTTGCAGCAGTAAGGTCCTCCCAGGCTCAGCTAACACTCATTGTAGTTTTGACTGCCGAAGAGACTGTTTTATGAGCCTGAGTCTGCAGTTTGGTGCTTCTCTACCATATACCTCTCTGTCTTTCATTTAGTAGGAGAAATGTTGCTTAGGGTTTAGAGGCTGTAGATCCAAGGCTGAAGATGATGTACAAACTAGTTCTGCTTTCATTTCGATCCAGAAAATCCCGGCTGCTGCTGCTGCCCCAACTAATACTTTTAAGATCACCTCCTCTCCTAAAGAGGGACACATGGTGGATTTATCTCTGAAATGTTTCCCTGCATTTTCTTCTTTTGTCTATTCTATCAGTATCTGATTGTTCTTGACTCATAATACAATATAATTTGATAAAGAGGAATAATCTGTTATTACTTTGATGAGGAAAATTATCAGTTCAGGATTTAATATTTAATTTAATTTATTAAACTTGTATTCCATCTGACTCCCAATGACTCAATTCTAAATGTTGTGACATTATCACGGGGCAAGAACATAACATCATGTAATATTTCTGCAGCATGAGACAAATCTCATGACTTACGTCATGAGTGTTTCTTGAGGTGTAGTCCAATGACCTCTGGCGATTTCCCAACACTCTCTTATAGTCTACAAAAATCATTCATAAATATCTTTTTTGAAAATATCTTTTTGTTTTAAATAAAAGGACTACAATAAGACTTAAAAAATAATAAAATAAGCAGAGTATTGTTGATGTACCTTTTAATCTGTATATCTGTATATGCTGTGCTATTGTTAAATAAACTTTAACTGTTAAAAATTACATAGTTTCCAATTTTTTTAAAAAACGGTCACTTTTAGATAGAGTTAGTCCAGGACTTACAACCATTTGTTCAATGACCCTCTAAAGTTACAACAGCCCTGAAAAGTTACTTATGACTGGTGCTCATGCTTCTCACCACTGCAACATCCCAGGGTCATGTAAATCCTATTTGTGATCTTCCAACAGGCAATGGGGGAAGTTCATTTAACTAATGTGGCAAAAAGGTTGTAAAATTGGGCACAACTCACTTAATCACCACATTGCTTAGCTATGCAAGTTCCATTCCCAATTGTGATCATAATTTGAGGACTGCTGTATATTTGCTATTAGTCCCATATTTCTGCACATTTAGCTTCACTAGAAGATTGAATATACATATCTAGAATTGTACAGTAAATCTGTTAATTAATTGGCTAGTTCAATTACTTTTCTGAGTGGCAGAAAAGTATCTCACATATTGGTCATGACTTGATATTTATATTCAGTTCAGACAAGATAGTTTAGAACTTTTAAAAATAGTTTAATGGAATAAGAAAGACACTCTACTGAAACAAAAATTAATAGAAACTATAGGTTTAGGCTTCTCCAAGGCACAGTAGCAGTGCAAGTTCATTTAACCTACTTGAATATTCTTAAATAACTTTCGAGAGGATTTACAGTGTAGAACAACAATGAAGAGTCCTTTGGTTTAAATTAGAATTCGTTATTAAGCTATCAATGCTATCAAGCTATCAATGCTTCCAACTGTAAATAGGCAATTCACAAGTTTATCTATTCTCATGAGACTTAAGCAGCTTCAGTGACGGCATCAGTGGTGGAGACTTCAATGTTTTCTCAACCTTTTTAAAAAAATATTGTAAAATCATAGCTGTTCACTAAAGAAGCTTTTGTTTTCTAAAAAAAAACATCTAAGATTAGTACATCTCTAGATAGATTAGTTAAACCTAATGTTTGTTTGAGAGAGAAACATTCAAAATCCTTGACATAGCCAAAACAGTTTATGATCCAAAAGGAAAGGATATATGAAAATGACCTATATACACATATTACTCAAAAGGTACTTAGTGGAATGAAAACCCTTTTATATTTTGTCTTAATACTTTAGCAGCAGAGAGATCACGGAAGAAATACAGAACTAATAAATCATGGGGATGGAAGGTTACAATTAGCTGCTTCTTTTTGTCTTCCCTAAATCTTCCACATAAGTTTCATTACATTATCCCAAGTTCTTGTATTATAAGGAAACAAATACTGTCTGTTTCCTTTGTATGATGTGTAAGTTTATACAATTCTATCATATTCTTTTTCGTGTCTTCTCTAAACTATGAACTCCATTGCAATTTTCTTGTACAAGAGCCACTTTAAGTTTGGCTGCCTTTACTTATGTTTCCCTCTTTGTTGTTTATAGATTGTTCTATGGGATACCAAATTAGCCCCTTTTTAAAACTATATCCACATACAATTTGTCTTAAGTTTTCACTATTATCTTCCGTAATAGATTTCTTTTGTTTCATTTAGCTAGTAGTGTTTCAGTTCTGCTATTTCAATTCAGTTATTTCCAAAAATAAGGCAACAAAACTTTATACACTGGAGCACCCAGTCACATTTCAAACAAATTAAATGCATATCTTACATAAGCCCAAAGAGCCAACTTCAAACATTCAATATTTCTTAGAATCAGACACCTACTGTTTTAATGTACATTGGCCCCATATTGTCTGTGATCTCATCAAGTATCTAAACATTTTTTTTCAAATAATAAACAAAACAAAGGCTAGATAACTTAGCCCCCAAAGACAATCATTCTGGCAAGAGTAAGGAATAAAAAAAAGTGGATTTTTATTTATCAAATTCTATGTTTGATTTCTCCCAAAAAATTCTTCACATGAAATCCATTCAAACACAATCTGGTAAATTGACTGAAAGGAGAATATGCTTTGTTTTCTCTAATAGCCCAGAGTATAACTGTGAACCCACCCAGAGTCATTGGCATTACACACATTTAATAAATAAATATAATAAACATTGAACAATATATATTTACAAAGAAAAATGAAATAATACATGTTCTATAATATCTTAATTTTAGCAAGTACATCGAATTGGCTGATGCTTTTATATTTCATGCCTCATTTTAAACTTTTGCTTTGTAATTTGGTTTTTCAGAAGCTACATATTTTAAAGTACTGTATTTTTTTTAAAAAAATTATAATGCCTAGTCCCAAGTTTCTGAACTCTGTTCAACAGTTGATTAGACAATCCAGTTGCCTCACTTAGCACTACTGAAATTCAGTTTACTGTAAAAGTACACAATAACTTCTACATCTGAGGCATTGGAAGAGTATTTAAAAAGGGAAAACCATCCCCATCTTCTTCAGTGTTAGATGAAAGGTTGGCGGGATGTTTAATGCTGCCAAGAAGTCACAACAGGAAATGAAAGAAAATGTTGGGGATAGGGAGGATGTTATGCAGTACAGGTGAATATTCAAAAGAATCAAATACTGCAGGGGTCTTCAAACTTGACAGCT
>AZIM01003265.1:8487-26803 GCA_000516915.1 Ophiophagus hannah | reverse complement strand
ATAAAATACAAGCTGAATAGTCAAGACCTTGNNGATGATCCAAACTCTGTCAAGGACCTTGGCGTACTCACCTCTAATGATCTCAGTCGACTCAGAAGAAAAGGCACAAGTGGATGCTGAATGGCCCTTCCCATAGGGAATAAATAGGAGCAAAAGGGGAGGAGTGTTTGCAGGAGACAATTAGTTCACTTATTATTGTAAAGATTTGCTTATCTGAGTTTGTGCCTCACAGAGACTCCTTGCCAAGTATTTCCTTTTACAGCATTGCGAGTGGAAGCTCTCGGCGTGGCAACTAATCAAGGACTGATACGGTCTGTTCTTGCACTTAAACATGGGAAGGATTATTGCCGGGAGTTTTCTGGGTATGAATGCCAGGAATTCACATTAACCAAATAAAAAGGGGTTTTTTGGGGACAAGGAGTCTGTTTCGTGATTCTGTTCAGCCTGGGTCAGAACAATTCACAGGAAAACATTTGCATTAATTTCAACTTGCAACTGGTGCCTTAAATAATTGTTGGAGAAAAATAGAAATACCAGTTGCCTGAGAAAGCTAGTGATTTTGTATTTCATTATATAATAGCTGTCCCCTTAGTAATAAGAATTTCTAGTGTCTTGATTTGATAATCCCTCTTGTAAAATAGTAAAAAGACCATCCACTTACAGAAATTGGAGTCCAATACATCCATGATGGTTTGGGCTGGCAGGACTCTACATATTTGTTTTATGAGAAGAAAAGTTAAATTATTTTGAGTCAAAAGTTTGGCAGTGTTATGGAAATACTTGCAACAGTGAGAAAAAGACTAATGTAAAAGTGCTGCCTGGTAGCTTCTCACACTACAAAAGTCAGCTGGTTGCAAAAAAAAAAGCAAGTTAAAATGTAATCTAGTTGTATTAGCAGTTAAATTAACTAGATACTTTTCCAAAAAGCTTTAAGAGAATTTAAGTATATAAAAACTATATTTTTTTTAAAAAAAGAGAATTTAAGTATGATATAAAAAAGTTTAAGGTAGGGAAGAGTATAGGTAGTCCTTGACTCACCACCACAATTAAGCCCAAAATTTATGTTGCTAAGTGAGAAATTTGTTAAGTTAGGTTTTTTATGATTTTTCTGGCCACGGTTGTTAAGTGAATCACTGTATTTGTTAAGTTAGTAACACAATTGTTAAATGAGTCTGGCTTCCCCATTGNNTTTGCTTGTCAGAAGGTCGCAAAAGGGGACACTTCAGCCATCATGAATGTGAATCAGTTGTCAAGCATTCAAAATAAATCACATGACCACAGGGATGCTGCCATGGTCAAAAATGGTCTTAAGCACCTTTTTCAGTGCTGTTGTAACTTTGAATGGTCACTAAAGGAACTGTTTTAAGTCAAGGACTCCCTGTATATGAAACCTGTATTCTTATGACTAGAAATTAATAACTAAAGTAAAATAGATGTGCAAGAGATAACGGCAGAAACTATTACTTATCATTTTCCATAGAAAGGACTCATTTTCTCAAAGAAAATTGCCTCAATGCAATGAAATACAAAACAATGTTATAGCTAATACTTCTAGAGTATGCGTGCCAAATGTGCACTTTGCGCAGGCGCAGAGGCATTTGCGCAGGCGCAGAGGCATTTGCGCAGGCGCAGAGGCATTCTACCTCGCCTCCTGCATGCCTGCACGATCTCCAAATCGCTTCAGCAGCTGCCACGTGACACTATTCTGTGCCGCGCAAAGCAGCTACGCTTCAAATTCAGCAGATAAAGGTTAGTATGGGAGCCCAGGCGGGTGGGCCCAACAGCAGAGCCATTAGAGCAGCTAAGAGAACTGATTTGGTCTCTGCTGCTCATCGCTCCTACCGGCTCTCCAGAACCGGGCAGAACCGGTCGAATACCACCACTGTTCTAGAGGTAATAGAAATACCTTTCTTGATTTTTATAATTAAAAACACAGATTCCAAAATATTAGAGCTATCTCATTGTAAGCTGTTTCCTCCTCTTTAGAACTAGCACTGGCAAGTAATTCTTTTATCACCCACATTTTGGTTTGTAATGCCTCAGATAGCATGCTGTGAATTACACAGGGGCCTGTTTCTTACTTCCTACTTAACCAGCAGCTGCCTGGGAAACCATAGAGCTCAGCACATAATGGGGATAAACAGGTGCATTGTAAGCGTGTAAGACTTCCTCTGTGAAGTTTTATTCCCATCTTACTCTTTCCAACTCTTGTTCTTTATTTATGGATCAAAAAGTGGACGTACATGGAAATTGAACTGAAAAGCATGCAAGGTAAGTTGGTTTTTCTTTTTGGGAACATTCAGAGCAAATGAACATGAACCTTAGGCTGGAAGAAAACATAACTCAGAATTCACAGTGCAAGACCACGATGCACCAATCTCTGGATAACTCCCTTGGCATCCATGATGTTTTCTGGCCCATCTCACTGAACCTTTTTATTTATTTATTTATTTATTTATTTATTTTCTTTTAAAGAACATTGCCAAACTGTGAAGCAGATACTAGTCCTTACAATTACCTTTATTTCCAAGAATATTTCTAGGTTGAAAATAAAAAAGAGCAATGGCCTGTATTCCAGGACTTTACTTGGATGTGTGCCATTGGCCTAGAATTTTGGCAAAGATAAGTTAGTATGATCAAGACTATTCTGAGGCAGAAGAATGAAGTAAGCAGCAGACTAGCTTGCTTGCTTTATATTATAAAGCTCACCTGAATGCAATGACACACACATAGAGACACAAAAACAGCTGCCAACAACAATTGATAAACTCAGTATGTTAAATAAAATATGTTAAATAAGTCAGTTCTCCTTGGAATCAAACTTAATCATGGTTTTGCCATGGTTAACCACAATGATGCAAAAATAAAGCTTGCATCCTAACAAGATAATGCAAGGTCTTCCCTTTTGTACTTACATCACTATGCCACATATAGTTTCATATAGGGAAATGTGATATCACAATGTACAATTGGTCTCTACCCTCCTATGTATGAAAGTTTTCAGTTCTATTAATTTCAATGGGAATGACATTTAACTAATTTAGCATACATCCATTACTCCAACTAACCTTTATTTTTCATCTGGTGAAGATATAATCCAAATTACTGATCCCAGATCTCCTTCTGAATTATGGAAAATATTATTTGCACCTAAGAATCATGAATTAAGGGCTATAAATTAAACCCTGTGAAAGGATTTATTGGAAAGTGAATTGCTTTACTTTTCCTTTTGCAGTTTGCTCCCTTTGCTTGGCTATTTGGGCACCAAAATAGTTACTTTAAAAAAAAAAACTGGCTGGACCAGGACTAGTAAATATTTTGGATTACAAAATATAATTACAAAATTGGATAAAGGAAAACTAGAGCTTAACTTCTCAGATGAATCATAAAAACTTTGGAAGAATCAAAGTACTTCTTTGTAAATGAATCACATTTAAATTGTTGATATACAAACTTCTTGGTATTCAAGTGAAATTTTGTTTGTCAATAGTCTAATTTTATTCTGAATTTTAATTTCTTGTACTTCAAATAGCAGCTTTAAAACCTGGCTTCTTTGATTGCAAAAATAAAAGAAAAATCGGGTTCTGCTTCAGCTTTGTTTTTAAGCCTATAGTGAATGGTTAGATAAAACATACATTCTACTGTTGTTGTTGGGTTACCCCTAAATCCAGATCTTTAATATTGTTATTAATAGTCATACAGAAAAATAAACTTGTAAGTTTCATTATCATTTAATTTGCTGTATAATCCAAATGTCCTAATCGCATAATGACTCTGAAGAGTTGGTTTGTTAAAAATGAATGTTTATTGTATTTTATACTGTACATATAAATGCAAAATATTTACACTGTAAACTCTCTGACATAAGAATCTATGAAATGTCCTAGTTGAGATGAACAAAAAAAGAATTCAAAGCATTACGTTTTAATTTTTTAAAAAATAATAAGTTACTAATTCAGAGTGAGATCATATCCTTAGTTAAGTCCATGATAGTATTTGACTTAAAATGCATATATAAATTGGATTCACATCAACCCTTATGATCTTTAATGGAATAAATTTTTATAGGAATTAGGGAGCTGCAATCTAGGAAAACTATTATCACATATAGACTGACTGTATGTACATTTCATATTTTATTTATTTTGGCAAAAGTCCTTCTTTCTCTTTAACACAATTCTAATACTGAGGGTATATTAAAAACATATTTTGCCATGCTGAACTGCTGGTGCTATGGTGAAAAGGAAAGAACTATTCAGAATCCATAAATGAATGGCGATTAAAGCCTGTGAATTACGCTTTTATTTTCAAACATACAAACAAGTAATCATTATACCTTGTATCTTGCTTTTATCACAGGAATCCATTTGTTTAGCTATCTACATAATTTGCCTTTTCAGAATTCTAGGCTGGAGGATAAAATGCAAAATGGCAGAAAACTCTGAAATCGCAATGCAGTGCGGATCTCTGCACAAGAGCAGTTACATTATCTTGTGTGGCACGTGCATCGTTGCCAAGGCAACCAGTATCCTTCACCCAGCTCTATTATTATGGCTATTAGAAGCTTTAAGGCTTTCAGTGTCCACACCATCACTCTGAGCTGGTTTTTACTAATAACCCTTAAGTTCAGATCCCAGGAACATTCTAAAAATGTTGGTGAGAAATCTTATTTTTGAAATATTTTACAGAAATAAAAGGAATCTTGTATGCCAATGGCAGTCTTAGAAACTAACATCAGCTAGAAAGAAGCAATGTATGTAACCATTAATCCCAATAAATGTAATGACAATTTACTACAGATTTTCAGGTTTCTGCAAAGCATGCAAATAGGACTATTGAACGGGGCAGCCATATTTGCTTCATAATTATCTTAAGAGCAAAACCTCATTGCACATCTATTGCAGTGAAAAACTAATCATCAAATGATAAATGCATTCATAAAATTATAGGTTTTAAATGATAGTTCCTACCTTTTAATGCTTTATCTGAAATTTTAAAGTTCATGTTATGAAAATGGAAGTCATTACAATTCTCTCTGAGTATGCCTTACATAATGGCATAAAACTTTTGATATTTGGGGAAAACATTATTGACTAATAAGTGCCCATTTCCTTCTGATATATCTAAGCATTTGTATATGACAGCACTATAAGAACTAATTTTTAAGTTTTTAGAATACAGAGTTCCTTTTAATTACTAACCAATGGGTTTTTAGCCAAAACAAGAAGTTCAATTTATTATTTCCTGTTTTACAAGCACCTGTCATGACAAATTATTTATTTATTTCTGAGCTGTATTCTAGCATTTGAAGCATAGTCAGTGTTAAGGGAGACCAAAATAATGGATGTTTTTGTTCTAAATGTATTGAATACCTATAGCTTAGGATTCCATACATAACAGCTACTGTTCTGAACATCACTTGTGGAAGACAGCAAAACAGAGTTGGACAGGTCTACCAAACTTACTTTTCAAAGAAAAGAAAAATCTCTTAGTCAACTGTAGAAGTTTTAAACACAAGAGTGACCTAGGACATGCCTACATTTAATCTAGTCCTGTTCTGTGCATAGGTCAATTTAATTCTAAATGGATTTAAAAATCTCTCCAAGACTGAGTCATTCTTAGAAATGATTATGCATAATAAGCATTGGCTGAGTTGAGTGATGGTCTTTCCTTTGCAAAGTAGTGAACCAACTGCTGAGGTTAGTCTTCAACTAGTTGAAGAGTTTCCACCCAAATACTGAGAAGCCCTCAAGGAATATATTTCACAAATGGAGCATTCCTGAGGCTTAGGAATGCGTTTAAAAGTGAGTGGAGGTTTAATAAGTGCCAACTGCTTATGTCCTCCAAAAATATTTGCCTGCCCATTCTGACAACTGGGCAGTGCAGATAAGTCCTTAGGAAAGAAATTAGGAAGTAATATTGCCTCTAACTACCTCTTCAAATTTTACTGTAAGAAATACTTAAGTAACTATGTAGGTTTCTAATCTAACATGAGAATTTTATAAAGCCTGGTAATAAGACAGAAAACATGACCTAGTTTTAAGGTATTGAACTATGACTTGGGCACCCAAATTCAAGTCAACCCATACCTAATGAGTGAAAGGGTCAATCATTGTTTATCAGCCCAACTTACCCTATACTGTTGTAGCAGTATAAGATAGCAGGAGGAAGTGCTATATATACTACCTTCACTTCAGGGAGAAGAGACAGTATACAAACCTAACAATAAATAAGAGTTGTGGGTCTTCAGCTCCTAGCTGGATTTTATCTAAAATATAGTCATTCTTGTGGGACTTTTAGCCTCAACTTTACAATTTGTTGTAAGCAAGAAATTAAACAAAATACCTACTATACCAGGTTTACTAAAACAATTCAGTACAAAATAAATATAATGCAAAGTGTGTGACAAAAATAATTCAATAAAGTATAAACTATAAGTGTCCTAAATTAAAACTCTTTGCATAAGAATATCTTATACCAGTTTTCATATTTCAGCTCAAAAATGTGAAGAATGTCATGTATATGCCTATGAGAAAGGCCTAAGAAATGTTGGTGAAATAATCTTGCTTAAATCATGACACATTATATGTAAAGCTATCCAGATTACTTTGGTTTATAAGACAAAACCAGCAAAAGACGTTTTCCTATGACTAGAATCAAAAACATAATAAAATAACCCAACCATTTGTTGCCTTACTATGATATCCAATTTTTCTGCCTAGCTATCTAATGAATGGCATTGTAGAAGCCTCCATATTAATGGAACAATCTCTCTCTCAATAGCACCTCATCATACTGAGGTTGAGTTTGATTCTTTGAAAATATGACTTCTACTTCATTTTTCACTTTATATCTTGGCTCTAATTTTTATTATTGTCACTTAAGATGTTTTGTTGTCTGGACTTCAATCAACATTAAGAATGAGGTTCATGAATATCTCATTTTTTTTTGAAAGTTATAATATGGAAAATTTAGTTATGTAAACATGAACCTATTCTTCATATATCTTTGATTTTGTCACTGATCACTGCTGAATGAATTAAGAACCATGAAGAAACTGGAAACATCTCCATTTCTTTATCTTAACCATTTAGTTAACCAGACTAAATGGACAGCTATACAAAAAGGAGTCACTGTTAATTACAAAACACCAATTCATCTGGCTGAACAAAAAACTGGGACCTCACCATTTTGTTCACACACATGTGAATATAAATATATTTACATATATTTATATTTCACTTCTAAACATAGAAGCTAAGTGATAGTTAAATGACATAGTTAAGTCAGTAAATATAGGTAATAGTTGTACTGTATTTTATGTACTTTTTTTTTTGCTTCCATCTTAGAAATTGGGTTAATAGTGAAGATGTTTAGGCATTCATGAGACAGTATGTAAAAGAAATGGTGGGAATAAAGTGATACAAGATGAGTTAATGAGATTTTCCCCCCAAAAGTTCTTTGTAAAATCTTTCATATGAAGTTCGTTCAAATGATTTTGTTTATAGTGTCCATGCCAAAGGTTTTTGTCCAAAATGTACTGAACTTTTATACAATAAAGATTTTGTCTGATCCTTTTTTTTGGGGGGGGGGGTGTTAAAAATCAGTGAAGTTTGATCTTCCATTCTTGGAACTATAAATTATAACATTATAATTACACTTATTTATCCTTTTTGACATATGGAAAAGAGATAAACTCAGCAGTATAGCCAAATTAGGTAAGATTGCCCAGTGAAGGAATGCTATACACTCTCAGGGAACACATCTCACACAAAGCTTTTATAAAATCCTCTTTAACACACCATTGAACATTTTGCATGGAACAAAGGAACATAGATAAACAATGGGAATGCAACAATTAATTTGTGATTAATCTGGAGAGAAAAGTATCTGACTTAGGAAAATATACAGTATATGAATTCTGTGATCTTCTGGTATTTCAAATATTTCAAACTTTATTAGCTATAAGGTTAAACATATTTATAAATATTTCACCTGATAGCAGAGTCTTTTAAATAAATCCCAGGATTATTAAAAAAAGTACTGATATCCTAATTTATCATTGGTTATTAAATATTATGTTTGAAAAGTTATTCCATTTCATCTGCAATATTCACATGGAGCTCTTTAACAATGTAATTTAACTTAATAGTCTCCAAAACAATCAAGAGACTCAGGGGAAGGAAACATTAAGGAATATCCCATTGGTCATTATAAATGTAGTATTGCTGAATAACCAATATTTTATTTTCCACATCAGATGATACTTAATGAAACAAGATAAAGATACTAGTAATAATATAATATTAAATTATATGGGCCAGTAAAGTTTTACTTTTGAAAAACATTAGAAGCTTGTTTGTAAAATAATAACAAAGGTAATTAGAATTAAATGCAATGGACTGACAAAATGAAATCACTGCCTGCTTCTTGTACCCTAAACTATTTTTTTTATTAGTCATTATTCTTAGTAGGCAAATTACAGTTAACTTTGGTTTCATAAATTAGCAATACTATGTTTGTGCGTTGGTAAATAAATGTGTATGTTTAGGGGCACAAGGGTTTGATCATGAGTCACCAGGAAGGCAATGTTATTGAATGAGATATAAATCCCTGCTACATAATTTTGCACTTTAAAATATACTTAGTATATGTAAAATACATAGAATGTAAAGTACTTTTCATTCATCTTTTTTTTCTAGAAAAGATTATTTCTTGAGAAAAGGAATTTTAAATGCCATATTTTCATTTATTACTGAATGACCTTTTGGCTCACTTCAAATTTTATTATGTTTAGCTATATCTTGGGCAAAGGAATGCATCTCTTTTAACAGTCCTTCAACAAAATGTATTTTGAATGAACTGAATGAATCAGTTCTAAAATCTACTGTACTTTCTTTGAATAGCATTGAAAAAATAATGGAAGAGAGTTTGTAGATTGCATTTTTAAATCATCTTAGATTTTTAGCAGCAATCAAAGCATTCATTTTTATAAAAGTATAAATCTGAAAATTAATTAGAAAGTAACATTGATCTACAGCTTTTAAGTTTGAATTAGGGGATTCAAATCTGATTAATGGCAATCATCTGAAAAGTCCAAGAGTAACAACAATGTACTATTGTATCATCATCTTAAATTGTTACAGAGAAAAAAAATCTACAATTAGAATTGTTTTAGAGAAGAATAAACAATTATTTCTATTCAGTACCATGAAAGTAGGCTTCTTGTTGCGCAACTGGTATTCCACTTCCTTTCCTCCTTACTACATTTCACCAAATAATCCCAGCTCTGCTCCAGAGATTGCTTAAATCTCCCAGAACTGATTTTGGCAAAAGCAGAGGATGCAAAGACTAAAAGTAATATATTCTACAGCTAAGTATCCTTAGGTCTGGTTGATATTGATATAATTAGCTAAAAGCTCATTTGCTTTCATATCCAAAGCTAACCCTAACCTTATTTTATCTTTATATTAGGTGGCCTTCTTAATAATGAACGTAAAATTTGTGTAACACGTAATTAACTATATGGGGTGTAGAAGGAGTATTGTAGATATTTGCATATTCCCCACTGCCGAGGCAATTCCTCATGAGATTTATAATATAAACACAACAATCAAATCAACAAAAAGATGTTTATTTATTCCATTTATACTCCACAGGAGCATTTTTTTTTAAAAAAAGCCTCCTTTTCTGAGATTATCTCATATTAGCCTATAGAATACAAGTAAGAATGCTTTTTATGGGTCCAATGATCTTTGGGATAAAAATGTACTGTACAATATCAGTATTTTAATGATATTTGTATAATAATCTAATGATAAAATAGGTATAACAATTAACAACAAAATATAAACAATACACATGTTAAACAGAATGGGCAGCAGACTTTGAAATATTTTAATTGGAGAAAATTAATTAAATTACATTGGGACCATCAGTCATTGGGAAATTAATTCAGTTACCACACCAAGTCACACTGATTATGAATCCCCTCCCCTCCCATGTGAGAGTTTTTTTTTTAAAGTGAGGAGGTGGGAACGAAGAGGAGGGGGAAGAGAAGACAACAATCTTTCATTTCTTCTAATTGATGTTGCTAAATGTCAGAGGGATCAATTCACAACTGAAACATCTGGGGAAATCTCAGATTGTCTCAAATCTAAGTAGAGAATCCTGAACATTTTCCCTAGATAAAATAAAAACAGGCAAGTCAGCTGCATTCTATGTGATGACGCGTGTATATTGATAAATGTTAAAAATTCATAACAAACATGAATTTTTAGTTCATGGTTTTAGTACTTCTAACATCATCAAAATGATGCTCTTGATCTTTCTAATGCATGATTTACGCTACAGATTATATAACTTTGATACAGATGAACCTGTCAAATTGAGCATTACAACACCATTTATTAACAATGGACCTTATATTAAATATAAACGCTATGCTTGAGTTGGAAAATAGAACTGAATTTATCACATTCTCATAAGCAAGTCAAATCTAAGTCTCATTGTAATTTTACTTACATAGCAGTTAATTATTTAAAAATATGAATATTTTATTTCTATGGATGTTTCAAAAACACTTTAAAATTCTAATTTGTACTTGATTTTCTTCAACAGAAAAACAATATCTCAAAATGAAAAAATATGATTTGGTTTAATAAATTCTAACATAAAAAGCATGAATCCAAAATTTAGCTGATCTATTAATTTTATTTTGTAATTTTATTTTGACATTAAACCTTTGAAACTAACATAAAGTTAGATACAATTTCCTTGCTTTTATAACACTATGTAAGAGCTTAAGTATTTTTAAAAAAGGAAATTAAGGCAGTCTGAAAATTTTCTTTTTAGATTTCAATACCATTGTGTTGGCTAAAAATATTCTTATAAATATAAAAGTAAATGCACGTCCTTCTTAGAGTATTTGTAAAGGTGCCCTTTACAATTAACTTTGGCTGCCATCTACAGAATATCATATTGGCACAAAACATCATTATTTCATTGTTTGTCTTTAGCAATGACCTTTACTTTTGAATGCTGCCCCAATTACATCTTTTATTATCATTCGCCAAACAAAAATCTCCGGTTCAGATGGATGAATTAACCAACATTCTAATGTTCTGAATTATTCTTCTCTTACTAAAGGCTATGGCAATTTCTTTAACACTATGTCAGTTAAATATGATGACATCATTGTTGTTTTCCTGAAAAGCATGAATTTACCCCACAGTTAAAATCCATATTTTACTGCCATCTTGCATTTTCATAAGATGCAGACAGTAATAAAATGACACTACTGATAGAATTTTGTAACTGAATTAGAAGCTCAGGAAAATTGTCAAATAAGTTTCTAATTAGATATTAGTTTTGTCTTAAATAATTGTGCTTTATACTGTATCATTACATTTATATACTTGCTTTAGAAACTTTTGTATATATGAGCATAATACATGCAATCTGATAGAGTTTACATTTGCTGTCAGGTGTGAAATCAGGTATGGGTTAAAGGTATTCAGTGTTTTTCTTCTTAGATAATACTAGCAAATTACAATTTGAGCAGTTTTCTAAATACTTTATTCCGTTTTATGTTTACATCAAGGAAAAATCTTTTAATACTGATGGCAATAATTTCATTCAAGATGAGATTCTCCAAATTGCTGAAATTTGTTTAAATAAAAGGATGAATTAATAAACAATGTTATTTAAAGAACAATATACTATTTGAATTATTTACCTATGGCAATTGTGAAACCCAGTCTTTTTACCCTATAAAGGATAGTTATACAAAAGCTACATAATAACTGTAAGTGTATATTCAAAAGTAAGCTCTTTCAGTTCCATATGAGGCATTCTCAATTGCAAACATGTGCAGAATTGCAGACTTAAATTTCAATAATCAAAGTCTTACCAATGTATTTAAGTCAAAACAATCATAAGCTAAAGTTATGTAGCTACAATCATCACCATAATCATATCACATATTCTGTGTTTTTAAAATGTGTAGATCAAATGCAACTCTTACTTAATCCAGTTTATTTTTAAAACATGACATAGAAACTACAGTATTGTACGATTGTGCAAAATACTTTGCTGTAAAATTATTATTTTACAGTCTGTTCTGACATGCAGAACTGTTTTGTCATATAGTTTCTTTGCATCGCTGTCATCCTGCTTCTATATAAAAACTTACTCCAATGTGATCTTTCAGATAAATTAGAAATAACATACTGAATAAGATGTTTATGGTCTTCATGTTATATCATTTCTTCAGTATGGAAACATCCTATTTGTTGTTGTCACTTGTGGGAGGAGCCTGTAGTTCTATCCTCTCATATATCCCATGTTCCATCCCCACTGAAAAAGTAGCATTTATAATCATGTTTAACTGCACTTGTATCACACATTTCTTGATCATTTTTATGGAATACAAGAGGGAAACATTTCCAGTAAATAACAGACTTTCTACATAGAGCTGGATCTTTCTAAAAAGGAGAAAGGAAGCAATACAAATTTATTTGCTATGAGTTAGTCATCTCCCTTTTTCTGCTCCAGAATAGAATGCAAGGATGGGTATCATATTTAAGTAACCTGGTTATACTGCTATACTACTGTTGTCTCAACATGACATATGTTTCTTTGAAATAAATGTTATAGTTTACTGAAATTAAGTTTCAAGAAAAGGATATTTAAGATTTAAACTAATACTAATGTATTACATTAGTTACATCATGGATAATTGACAATTTAAATGAAACTACAGTCATAATTAGAGGTTAATTCAGTTATTTGATATTTAAGTGCTATTTCATATACTTTTCTCAAATTACATAGGGGAAAAACAAATAATCTTTTCCTGTACGTTTACTTTTTCAGCAATTTCTCGGAATTTTAATCCTATACACAAGCAGAAACAAATTTATAGTAATAGGGCGGTATGTATTTCAGAACTTATAAGTGGAGAAATTAAGAGGAGAAATACTATAATTTCATCTTCAAAATTAGTCATTCATTAATTTTGTGATCAAACACCGTGCAGTAGAAAGAAAACAGTAGGAAAGGGTTGTGTTCTAAATACATTTATTATTAAGATGTACTTCATTCTTCCTTTCTCAACTTAGAAGGATGCATGGTCCATCTCCAACTCTAGTAGATACCTTATGAAAGCTTGTTATAACATTGCAAATATTTGTTTGCATTGTACATTTAAGTTAAAACACAAATTGGTTAACAGTTTGAAACAAGAATAGCTCCCGCAATCCGTTTTGCCTATAATGAAATCCACCAAAGCAAAAAGAAAAAAAGAATTACTCACAAACTGTATATATGATTATACATTCATTTACATATGACTAATGTTCCAGAAAGAAATCTAATAAAGAGCCATCGATATGATCCATTTAGGGATAAACATGTTGAGATCCTGTGAATTTAATGGGGAAAACTTATGCATTCTTACATCATAACTACTGGCATCAGCGGATTTTAAAAGTTTTTTTTTAATCTGGGTTAATACTTGTCTTGATCATTTTATAACATCCTATAAAATAAGCCTCAACTATATTTCACTTGACTCTTGAAACAATAATTCTAGGATATATTTGCCCTAAAGAGATTAATTTGTGTGGGGAAAAACAACTGTCATTCTTTATCTGGATATAAATTGCATAGATTATATGCCCGCAATCTATTCCTGTCCTCATTTTCTTTAAAGTTCATCATTTCTGTTCATGATATTTAAATATATTCCAATGCAGCTCAAGAAAGACAGTAAACGAGCAAAAATTATTGCTCTTAAATACATCATGAGTTAGTTATAAATGCAATATCACAGGTTTCCTCCCCAATTCAAAATAGATGTGGATTTGAAATATCTTCATTTTTTGTAGATGTAAATTGTTAAGGTGTTTAATAAGATTTTATATAATCCTATGTTAATCACCATGGATAAGAGATGGTAATGTGTTAAAATGCCACAAATAAAAGTCTACATGTCCCACTTATACTAATTCATTTGTAGGTATTTTATTTTTTCACCCGCCGACAGCATAGTTTTAGTTTAATGTACACATTGATTTTAATGGAGCTTATTCTCAGGGAAAATTCAGAGAACACTTTTTGCTATAGAAATGAGAATATGTGTATTAATTTTAATAATATATTATACTTTATCAAACATTGTTAAGAGGGGAGGCATATTCAATATACATTATCATATTTAAGTAATCAAAGTATTTGAAATCCTTATGTGTATGTGCATTCAATTCTATTTAAAAATATATTATTTTGGATCACTGATGACAATGTTAACTATACTAAATGAACAAAGTATTCTCTATTATTATAATTTCATAATTACCATGCTAAATATTAAAATTCCTGATATCTCATTTAAGAGAAAATGTCCAAAATTGCTTCAGGGATCCTTGCATTTTCACTGACTTCTTCATCCCAAATAATATTTATAAATAGTAATAGAATAGAAAGGTGTCTAATTATCAGACAATTTAATGATGATTAATTAGGTCATTAAATTATCTTTAATATATCATTTCACATAAATGTAATGTATATGTTAACATTATATTAATGTTTCTTTATCTGATGAGAATACTTGCTTTCAGAAAGTGGAATAATTGGAACCTAAGTAGTATCTTTTAAAACACTCTAATTTATGTGCAGTGTAATTCTATCTATGCTTACAACAAAGTAAATCCCATTGAGTTCAATGACACAATCCCAAGTAAGAACAATTCATACAAAAATAAACGGAGGAGTCTTATATTAGTATATTAATTTTGCTGGCAAAAGGCGTCATGTGCATTTGGTTAAATCCATAATTATTTCTTCAACTCACTGATCCACAAACAAATCAAGGTTAGGTTAAATGGTTAAAGTTCATGGTTGGAAAGAATTCTACCTTTAAATGAAGTGGGGAACAAGAATGAATCTGCTGGTCTGGGGGCAAAAGCTTGTTCAGTAACCTTCATTACCAAAGCAATTTCCAAGCATTATGTCATTGTTGATACCACTGTGGTAGAAGGCAACATGACAGAGTGTAAATGGGAAGAAAATAGAAGCAGGCAGCAATCAACATAAAGAAAAGGCAAATCTTTGTGTACAACTGGGTTTTCTCTCAATAATGCCTTCAGTTTCCCTATGGCAAACAATCCTTCTTAATGCAACAGCAGCAGCCAAAGCAGAATCACAATCCAAAATGTTAGCTTCCATGAACTAAAGAAGTGTCATCAGAAACAGTATGTGAAAAAAAATTGTGTCAGCTCTTTTTCAAATCACTTTTTTTTCATTTTGTTTACAAAAATCTTATACGCCTCAATGCCGTTTATCCTGTTAACGTTCACTTCCTAATTTTTGCCTCTTAGAAGCAACTAAATAGCCACCTAGTAGTTAAATAACCTTCATGCAAACCAATGGCTAGCTTATTTGCAGAAACCCTAGCCGAAATTTGTTGTATTCTAACAAATTCAAGGAAAAGCCGGAGAGCAAGTAATGCAAAATCCCGTTTCTCCGTTTCACATCACATATTATTGCTGACATAACCTTTGCACATTATATCAGGGTACATGATGTCTTGCAGAACAGGTAGATTCCACAGGTAGAAATTACTGCGACATAGATGAATGGGATCCCTGCGTGATAGCAGGACACTTTGTTTCTTTTTTGTCAACAGCGGCAACTCTGCCTTTTTACCTGTCCGTCTTTCCAAGGTTTGAGATGCCCCGGGGATGTGAATACACAACCCTCAACCAATGACCGTTTTCCTCTCCAAAAACCATGCCTCCTTTCTTTCCTTTCCTTTCCCTTCCCGCGCGCGCGCGCGCTCACACACACACTCACACTCTCTCTCTCACACACACACACACACACACTCACACACACAGAACACGGGCGCGCACACAAACATCACACACACACACATACACACGCACAGGCAGCCCGCTGAAAAACTGGCCAGCACAGCGGTTGTATGCGTATACCAAAGCAAAAAAAGCAGGGGGCTCGGTGTGCAAGTCTCACACAACGAGAAGAAGAGGGCAATGCGAGGAAGCGGGCTAGGGCAGAACGGCTCTCCCTGCAATCTAAAGAAGGAAAGAAGGAAAACCAACACCATAGAAGCTGCGTTAAGCCACCGGATGATGGGTTCCAGATTCGGCTCTTGAGAAACTGCCTTTCTGTTCCTCTGAGATCCAACATGGGTCAACTTTCAATGCCCCGGCGACTGTCTCGGCGTCCTGTCCTCTCCCCTTTTCTCCTTCTTACCCCCCCCCCCCAAAAAGCCTGGGAAGAGCGCNCCCCTCCCCTTTTCCCCTTCTTCCCCCCCCCCCCCACAAAAAAGCCTGGGAAGAGCGCCGTTTCCCCTCGGCTCCCGGGGATGCTCAGCGCTCTCTGTCCCGTCTCCAGCTGTCCTCCCGCTCGTTCCCTACAAAAAAACGCGCCCCCTGCCTCCTCCGAGCCATTTCCCTACCGCACTTTCCTCTCTCTCTCTCTCTCTCTCTCTCTCTCTCCCTCTCTCTCCTCACCCTTTGGGCTCCAGCGCCCGACCTACCTGCCGGAGTCGAGAGGACGCGCTCGCTGCCTCCAAACGCTCTTGGTCCCGGCCAGCCCGCGCCGCCGTTCCCCGCGNCCCGCGCCGCCGTTCCCCGCGCGCGTTATGAATGTTCATTTAAAGCTCGGCGCCCGCTGCTCAGTGGCTGCTCTGCTGTTAGCCTCCCGGCTCCGCTCCCTTCTCCCTCAGCCTCGACACAAAGGCGCTCGGGAGCCCGCGTGGAGGAGCCCAGCGCTGCAGCCCCGCCCCCCGCGGCTGAGACCCACACCTGCCCGGTGGCTCCGCGCCCCACTCCGCCTCTTCCGAAGCAGCCAATGTCCTCCCACAGCCTGGGACTGGACCGCGCGTGACGTTCAACACCTAGTGGGGAGAAAAACGGGGAAGTAAACACCGCCACTTTTATTTTAGAGGGGAAGCAGAAGACCTCTGAGGAGAGGGGCCCAAGCCTTCAACAGCTCTCCCTTTCCCTTCCTCTGTAAGTGGGGGGGGGGGAGAAAGACCACAATGAGGAGGAGGTATTCGCCTGGCAAAAAGCTTCCAGATGTTTCCCACCTACTCCCCAGAGCATCTCCTCTTCTGAGCTTTGCCACTTCAGCTGAAAGGCAGGAAAACCCACTCCTGGGACTGCAGAAGAAGGGCTGGCCATGACCTAACCAGAGGGCTGGCTACTTGATATGCTGTTCCTCCAGAAGAGCGAGGAAGATAGAATAGTTTGGGCTCCGTCCTGCCCTTCTCCTGGCAATGCTGCCCTTTTCCCCTACAGCCTCCATCCAAGCACAAGCTCTTTCTACTGTGATACTCACAGAGAAAAGGTGCAAAAGTTGGGAGAAGTGGCAGAGTAGGACCGGCAGTTTTCAGTCACCCAGACTTTGAGGCCAGGAGACAGGGTAGCCCCTTTGTGGAGGTGTGGTGGACCAACCCTTTTGACCACATGCTGGCTGATATGCTACCCTGTCTAGAGACAGAGGTGAGTGAGGCACAGAAGCAGCTGCAGAGGATCCAGTCTAACTCTCTCCCTTGTTCCCAAGACGGAATAATAGGGAAGAGTTGGAAATAACCACTGAGGTGCTTTATTTAAACTACCCAGTTTGGGGCAGCGGTCAAGAAAAGCCATGGGTGGGGGAAATGTAGGTGTCCCCAAATGGATTTGTTCCCCATTTCTTTTCCATCCACTGCTGAAAGACAGGAGGAAGGAGAAAAGAATCCTACTGTGTTGAATTGATCTTTTGCTTTTTCTTAAAAAGCAAAATGGCAGCATCAAATACCAATGTAAGTAACAGCCTGCAGGCTCAGGACCATAGAAAGTTCCTGAGGAGTAGGTGTGCTAGAAGAGTTTCTTCTGTACACCTTATTGATCCAAAGGGTTTTTTCTGTACAACTTATTGGCAACAAACGGGCACATTTTAACTCAAGAAGCAGTTGCAATGTTACCAACTTAATAAGGACTGGAGAAAAACTAGCAGCTGTGTCTCCTTCACTTTCTCCTTCCAATGTATACTTTGCCTATCTGCCCGTAGGACAGCTGTGGTTACTAACAATCATTAAAAAAATGAGTATATACTGTATCATAAAGAAAATGAAATCACTGTATGCCAGGTCAGTTTGAAGAAGCCAGGCTGAACAGATCTCTTCTTGAAGGTCTCAAGTGATGGCACTCCCACAACTTCCGAGGGCAGGCTGTTCCATTGGTGGATTGTTCTCACTGTCAGAAAGTTTCTCTTTATTTCCAAGTTAAATCTCTCCTTGTTC
>AZIM01003264.1:27465-42731 GCA_000516915.1 Ophiophagus hannah | reverse complement strand
AACTCTGATTATCTGTTATCTGTTATATTGGATTGTCCATTCCTAGGTTCAGGACACCTAGTCTTCATCATTAATGTTCCCCGTGAGACAAACATAACATCTGGTGATGTTGTGGACACATCTATATCATTTTCTTGGAATTGAATTGCTATTGCTTTCTTTGGGAATTTCTCATCTTCCATCTACTTACTAATTGAATCCAAACCCACATAGTTATTTCTCAAGAGCTGGGTAAGTGCTTCCATAAACCACAAAACAATCTAGATTCTCCCATAGAAAAACACACACTTATGCATGTTTTAATGACCTTCTGTAGTCCTTTTATATGGAATATTCCAACCATACAGATTTAGTTGCCCACATACTAGCAAATGAGAAAGAATGCATTGGTCAAGTATGTTTGGTTGGCTTATTATAGATACATAATCTTTAGATTAGGGTATAGTAGTCAGGGGTGTCCGACTTTCACAACATTAAGACTTCTGGATTTCAATTCCCAGAATTCTTCAGCCAGACATGTTTTTTTTAGTTTAGTTTAGTTTAGTTGGGTTGGGTTGGGTTGGGTTGGGTTGGGTTGGGTTGCGTTGCATTGCATTGCATTGCATTGCATTGCACTGCATTGCATTGCATTGCACTGCATTGCATTGCATTGCATTGCATTGGGTTTTTACTTTAGGCTACAGGAATGTTATGTACTGTTATATACATACACATTTTCTTTTATGATCTAGGAAGAAAATGATGAAATTTTGTACAAATCGTGGGCAATTCATAAGAGTCACGCAGCTATAAAGAGTACAGGCTGAGAAATAATGTCGATTGAGTATTGTTCTGGTTACTCTTTTAGCTGCTTTTTTAACTTATGCTCTCTTTTGAACATGCTGATCAAGGATGATAAAGCTATCCATCTCTATTCTGATTCTTAGGTCTGCTGTTTTTAAAACACAGTGGAAGTTGTTCAAAGGCAACACAGCTAGCTCTTCAGAATGTTCCAATAAGCTTTCTACTGAAGATGTTTAGATACTCAACTACAATTGATATGTTTGAGACTGCACACTGCAATGGTTTGTTCTATAAAGGCTCTTTGTGGGAGACTCATGGTATGGGAAAAAAAACCACATGAAGGGTTCTAGCTGTTCCCCTGCTTTTGCCATGTAATCATCTATAAAGCTCTACCATGCTGCAAGTAGGTACATAATCTTATATATGAGAATTGATCCTCTTTTCCAAAAGAAACCAACTGTGTTTCCTCCCACTGCAAGATTCTGCTGGCTACACATTCCCTATATTAGGCCATCAGCTTTCTTTGTATTCAGTAGCTAATGAATGGAGTGTTAGTCTCATCCAGTGTCTTCTTTGTTGTGTTATTTGGGGAAAACACAACTACTTAGGCAATGAGAGTTGACAGGTTTTGATTGATGTGGCTATCTCAAGTAATTTTTTTTGAGAATCTGAATATTGCTGTTGCATGGATGCAAAGTAAGTGGGCCCCATGGGTTTCAGATAAATGAGACTGTTGTTGATTTCATTTTTCCTTTGGGTTTCTGGGGAAGCTCTTTTACTTTTTCAAACCATGTTAAGACTTTTAGAGTCTACATATATATAGCATTTATGTTCCATTTAAGCAGATCTAACATCAGCCCACTTTAAGTTGAAAGAAAAGAATGCCAAACAGGGATTTAATATGTGCATTGCCATCTAATTTTGACCAAGGAAGGAACTTCACTTTCTAAATCTTGAAAAAGAAAGTACTGTATATCCCAAGTGTTAGCTCTGATTTCAAAAGCCTTCTATGAGAGGCCAGCTTGTTGATTTCATATACAGGTATTCCTAGATTTATGACTACATTTGAGCCCAAAATTTCAAAAGCTAAGCAAAGCAGTTGTTAAAGTGAGCTTTGCTCCATTTCCTTTCTTGCCATGACTGTTAAGTGAATCACTACAGTTGTTAAATTAGTAACATGGTTATTAAATGAATCTGGCTTCCCCATTGACTTTGCTTGTCATAAGATTGCAAAAAGTGATCAAAGGTTGCAAAAGATGATCATATGATTCAGGGACAAAGCAACCATCATAAATACATGTCAATTGCCAAGCATCCAAATTTTGATTATGGGACCATGGGGATGCTGCAATGGTCATAAGTGTGAAAAATAGTCATAAATCATTTTTTTCCAATGCCATTATAACTTTGAATAGTCACTAAACAAATGGTAGGTTGACAATGATCAGGAAGTTTGTTTTTCCTGCTGTTCTTGTTCTGGCTACAGTTTATCTATGCCCTTTTTTAACATTCATCTTAATCAGACAAGCACACCCAAGAACTCGTTCCCAGTATTTAATTATGGTTGAAATAATACATTTCAAATAAAAACTCACATGATCAGTGGTTAAGGCACCAGGCTAGAAATCAGCAGAATTCAATTATAAGGAAATGTTAAACCTGACATGTAGAAACTTTGTTTTGTTCTGTTTTTTAAAAAGTGGATCAGGTTTGTATGTACACACAAGTTAAAATTCTATAATCAAGATATGAGTTGATCATTTCAGTGGGGACATAATAAGTTCACATAACAGCCGTGACTTGGGATTTAGTTCCAATAAAATGGAACACTCCTAATTTCAAAGCATTATACTTAAACCTTCTAATATTTTTAATTGTAATAAATAAACAATTTTGATGACTTTCCAGGAAAGAATCATGATTGTTCTTTTAATATACCCAAGTGACTTGATTTGCATTTTTATATTTTTGTGCTGACTTAGGAAAGGAAAACATTGTTCATGGTACATGGTCATTCTATTTTTCTTAGATTATTTCATAGAAGTTAACTTTTATGTATTTGGACTGTTATTGTTAAAAATCCTCCTCCTCCTCTTCCTCCTCCTCCTCCCTTATCAATAAATATGAAGGATCATACTTCTAGTTTGTAATATTTACAGAGCTAAAGAAAATCAGTTGCAATATTGAAAATAAACAGTTTCATGTTTAGAAAAACTTAAACAGCCATGTTCTCTCAGCCATAACTGAAGCCTGTTGTGGAAAACTAAGAGGCAAATGATGACTTATACTTTGCTTTATTTGTAGACCTGATTGCCTACGAATTTTAAGACAATAGCAAGATATAACTAGTTTGGCCTAGTGGTTAAGGCACCAGGCTAGAAATCAGGAGGGTGTGAGTTCTAGTCCTACCTTAAGCATGAAATCCAGCTGGGTGACTTTGGACCAGTCGGTATCTCTCAGCTCAACTCATCTTGCAGAGTTATTGTCCTGGAGAAAATAGGAGGAGGAAAGACTATTGTGGTTCAGCATCCTGAGTTATTTATAAAAATATTAAAGCCTGGTTATATTAATAAATAAAATGTAAAATATCTGTGATTAAGACAGGAAATAGAGTACAGGGGCAAGTGAAGAGTGAACTATGAACTTAATTTGAACTGATAACAAGACTTATTTTACCTGAAATTTTTAGTATTTAATAACATAGTTTGGAACAATGATGTATATTTGCATCTTTGATGTTCTTCATAGGACAACATTGAATAAGTGGCTTTCTATCCATGGCAGATGAAAAGTTGTGTGATTTATTTCAAAATGAGTTTTTGCTACACTATCCTCTACATCATATTTCTGTTCTCAGTATGTCGCCTAGCTTGGAAACAGAAGGGGTAAAATGCTCAGTGAAGGGATGCCTATTTCTCTTCTAGTTTTGCACAATGTGGCTACAGTATAAAGTGTTTTATTGGATTTTTGCTTAATGTGTAATGTGGATCCACTTATTATGGTTTGTAAGTAATGGTTTCTGTCTCAGCATGATATACAAACCCTGCCATTCAGTTCTATTTCTCCAACTTGTATGGCAATAGAAGATAATGTTCAGATGGAACTGGAGTGTTATTAAAAATAAAGCGGTGCAGGGTGTTGGCACACTGATGCACATGGGATGTTGGGGAGGCATTGGTAGAGTGACAGAGATGGATGTGGAACTTCTAGTGATTAGTCTTTCTTCAATTTCTGAATCTCTTTAGGTAGAAAAATAATATTCATGTTATAAACTTTTCAATACATAATAACTTGTGTTTATTAAAAAGAAGCAGTTGACAAATGATCAAAAGCAATCTTTAAATTGTTCGAGAGTTCTCTTCAGTAGAATATGTGAAGAGAAATTAGTTGCTTAATATTTGATGTTTTGACTTTGATCTTCAGCTGTTTATCAGCATTTCTTGCACAGTCCCAAATTGTTATATTAACACATCTCCAGTTAAGACACACACATTGGTTATCACAATAGTTGTAGCATTCCTTGAGAAGTCTGTGATGAAATGGAGCTCTGTCCACTCAAGACACAAGGTCTACTCAAGGGGGATAAGTGATACAAAACCATGATGAGATGTTTGCTTTGCCCACTTTATATATTTCTTGGTACATCACATGAACTTACAGAATAGATGGAAATTGTTGCACAATGGAATAACTCTGCTTTAGTCAGTCTGACAGAAATTGTGATCTTGTGGTCATTTCTAGGCCATCCTTTGAGTCACTTTCAATTAACATTAGTTCGAGATGACAATTCTCATATTGTGATCTCTGTACCTCTAGAGTACAGTAAGAATGAATTACTACCCCAGTAAGAACAGCCCAGGGGGAATTCATTAGTATCCACTGAATCTCCAAAACAAAGGAACAAGAGTAGGGAATTATTATTTGATCCGATCTAAAATTAAAAGTATTGTGAATATAAAGCTATAGCATACCTCAAAGTTTGAAGACAGTTCTCGATTCTTCTGTCCCACCCACAATTCTTTGTTATGTTTATTTTTTCCTGCAACAAGTAATTACATATTTGCAAGCAATGGTATTATAACATCATAGGCAGAAGCTGTAGTTTGCTTTGAAGTTAGCACAGGTACATACATAGAATCTGATACGATTAAAAAAAAACAAAGATATCTTTTGTCAAGATTGTACTACAGTTGTGAAGGCAAGTGTTTAATTCTGGGAAAAGATGCAGTAACTTTGAGGCAAGAGGTTCTTCATCAGTTCCCCTGTATTCACCCAAGCCCCATTTTTCCTCTGAAAGAACCAAAGTCTATACTGAAGATAAATATCATGCTCAGTGTTGATATTTTCTGCTGGACATCCAACACACTTGTGTTTCTGACATGTGGAGATTTGTTTCTGAAAACCTCAAGTCCCTTCTCAGCTCACAAAACATATGTTTGAATAGCCATATTTCCAATTTAGGATAGTGCTATTATTTCCAAACCAGAAGAGTTGTTTTAATATAATGAAAAGAAATAATTCACATTACATTCACTGAAGTTTATTTCTATCCTGGTTTTGGTCTTTTCCTTATCATAGGTCCTAGCATGCAACTCAAAGGTCAAATGTTGCCTTTGGCCCCAAAATGAATCCTGAACAGTGATGATTGAATCTGATTTGATTTAATTTGATTCAGTTTCTAATTTTTTTTTCCAAACTTGGGTTTATTCCATCCTTATTTTACTGACTTTCTTTTTTAAAAATATGCTTATATGGATTTCCAAATATGTACATTTTAACATGCACTTCTTATAAAGTATGTATTTAGATGCAACATCTGCCTTGATGTGGTGAGTCATCAACTAAGACTGATCCCACTCAGCTGGCCACCAATGTCTTCTATGCATGAGCAAAACATTATTTTTTCCAAATGTAAGAAAAGCACCGTGGCTACTCTACCCTGACAATCAAGAGAGGCACTGTGTGCTTCACAGGTCACTTTGCTTGAACTGTCATCAAAGTGAATAGCTCCTTTGAATAATTAGTTGGAGCTTAGTGTGCCTTTACACTTTTGACCAAAGGAGGTAATAGCTTTCTTTAGGGGTTCATTGTTTAGTGTAGTGGGAGAGAGAGTGAAGGTTAATGTACTACTCTCTTTAGACTCTATCTATGTCACCTTCCTCCTGCTGTGGTTAAACATCTGCAGACAGGATCCATCTCAGTTAATGTACACCATCTACATAATGTAGAATTAGAAATGAATACGCAGTTTCAAGCAACCTTGAAACACCCAGTGTTCCATCAAGTCTGCATGAGAAGAATTAATTGCATAAATTAGTTACATAATCTCAGCATAGAAACAAATAAAACTGTAGCTACATATATAAAACAACAAAAAGCCTTTCATCTTGCTTCACTTGCACAAGGTTTTTTCAGTGGCTTGTTCACCCGTTTGAAAATGCTTTATTACAAATCAGCTCTGTTAATGTTCAGTTTTCTGCACTTAGTTTCTTCTTTGAAATCTACCTTCACTTCAAGTGAATGTCTGTATTGCTAGTCTTCTATGCAAGAATTGGTGGTCCTGTTAATGGAGGATAAATGTATTAATGATGATTGCTGCATGTCCTACTTAAATAGTCTTTAAGAAGTAAGAAGAAATTGGACTAAGGAACAGAAAATGTATTGCTGAGAAAGTTAGATCTGGTTTTTTAAAGATTAACATTAACCTGAAGGCCATCTCCATAATTAGTCTAAATTGAAGTTCATGAAAGAAAATGCCTGTAGAGTTTTAAGGAAAGGATTATGGTGGAAAATAAAAATCAAGGGATCCATAGTTATAAACAGGCATTCTTTCTAAAACATTGTGGGTAGTCCTCCCTGCATTAGGGTACTGAATTTTTCTGGAAAAGCAGAACATTTGGTCTAACTATTCCCTGATATCTTTACTCTTGGATGCAAATGTTATCAGATTGCAGTTTACATGTTTATCACTCTTAGATGGCATGCACCAGATTACCTTAGTCTCCTTGCAAAGTGCTTTAGTTTTTGTTTGTTTGTTTGTTTTTAATTATGACTAAGTCATTTGTGGGGAAGGCAAGAGAGATGCCATGAACCAGATTGAGGGATGCCCGTATAGTTTTTGAAGTGTTTTATGTACAATATACCTTTCCTATAAGAACATGTAATCCCAGCTCAAGTGATTGTGTCGTTAATTAGATCATAGAGATAGAGATAGAGATAGAGATAGANNNAGAGATAGAGATAGAGATAGAGATATATATCAAATGGTGGGTCCCATCCCTGAAATTCTGACATTTAGTGGGACCTCAGAAAGCACGACTTTTCCATGGCTATCCATAACTTGTTGAACACTCCCCTACTATTGATTTGACTGACCCCTCTCCCACCCTTCTAGTTTTTTGGAAGGTCATTAAGACCTGGCTTTACTGAGACACTGGGACTGGATAGGTAGACTCTTGCCAAACTGAAGTACTATCTATAACAGGGATGTCAAACTCACATCATCATGACGGCATCACATGACATATCGAGGCTATGTTCCCCTTCACTAAACCTGGCATGGGCGTGGCACATCTAGCCTGAGGGCCAGGAGTTTAACAGCCCTGATCTATAACAAAGGTACACTCTGAGAACTATTAGGAAGAGGCTGTATTCCCTCTCTTCCTCTCTCATAAGCTATCTGCACTGAACTGCTTCTTATTCCTCTGGAATGACTTCTCTCCCTCTTGGGAATTCAGACTGCATTCCATCATACAAGGGAACACTGCTTGTTCTTTAAAAAGAAGACTGNGGATGATGGCCGGCAGTCTGATTACCATAGAGTAGGTTTGACAACTGTTATTGTTTAATGTTCCTAAAGAAAACAGTAAATCAGGACCTCTCTAAACAACTCAAATGGGGTCCTCTCTTCCCATGTCTCTATTAAGGTTATGAGGGTTAGCAGTAGAACAAGATATTTAAACACTGCTAGAGAAAGCAATAGATCAGGATCTTTCTAAGCATGTAGAAAGGTTTTGGTCTATAAGATCTAGATGTAGGGGAAAAACAAACAAACAAAATACAACAACAGCTGTACTAAAAGAATGTAAGGGCATTTCAAAATTGACCAACTGCTTTGAAGTCAATGTTGTATCTGTTAAAAATATATGGCAGGCCCATATGTGATATTGTATCATTGCTTCATATGGGGCTTTTGAGAAATGTGTAGATAAACAATGAGCCATTGCTTTAATTTCATTCAAATTATTTAAACAGCCCCCTGTTTAAAGAGCATTCCATCTGAAGCACTCCTGGAAAAGTCTTTTGAGGAGTGCCTGTACTTATCTATTCTTTTGTGGAAACCAGAAAATTGGTGAGTCATAATGATGCATGGAGCTCATCTCCACTGCAACAAAGCTTTCATTTGTCTGCCACTGAAAAAAAATGTCCTCCACACAAGCTTACTTTGATATTTGTTAGACAGAAGGAAAGTTTCACCTTCTTAGGAGCTATATTAAATGACACAGAAATATATCTTAGCTCTCTATTTTTGTGTCTCCTGACAGCCGAACATCAGATGTGGTGTTTTCCCACAGGGGAAGAAAATATAGTGAAAAGAAATTCTTAACAGAGAAATGTTTTTGAAGATTAATGAAAAGAATAAAATATTTTCTCTATAGACATTAGGGGCATACTCCTGAACAAAGTGATCAAAATTAAAACTTTTTTTTAATGAAAGTTAACAAAAATAGCAAGGAAGCCTAAACCTCTTTTGTATGTCTTTGAAAAAAACCAGACATTCTCAAATGTTTGTTTTGAATAATACTACTATTAGCATTGTAAATCTGAGTAGAACCCTAAGTAATATATTACAATATATACTGCCCACTTCAGAAAACAGTGCCTCCACTTTCCTTTATATAAATTTCCCCAATCCTAGACAATAATTGGACAACATGATGGGAAAAAGCAGTGTCACAATATCAGAACTTGAATATATTCTCTGGAATATTATAGAAAAGGAAACTGAATGGCTGTGCTTTAAAATGTAATATCATACATCTAGACATAGTCAATCTATTTTCAGTAAATAAATACAGACTGCTTTTTACTAAAGTCCTTTAGCTGACATGACAGGAATCATTCTGATATATTGGTGAAAACAGAACAATGAGAGAACTCAACTAGTATGCATTATTTTGCAAACCATTCAAAAGTAAACATATTTCAAACTGCATTGCCCTGCAGAATATGACTGGGTCTACAATCTGCAATCTGTAATTTGGGACCAGAGGTTTTGTCTTCTGAGTTTTCAGACTCATGCTGGAGACCATCTTCTCTATGTGCTCTTGGTATGGTATTTATATGGTGGATGTTGTATGTAGCCTTTTAGATGTAGATTGGGGTGTTGATGGCTGGATATTAAGTTATTGGCTGTTGTTTCCTTGTGCTGCCAAGCCCCCACTATCCAGGTACTTGATAAACTGAGGATAAATCAGCACATCTGTTGATTGATGAGTGTCCTGTTTCCCTTCTAGTCCCAGTGATTGATCCAAATTGGAACCTGCAACATTATCCTGGGACACATACTGTATATTTGCCTTCATTGTTGACTGGGTCTATATGTGTCCTTTCCTAAACAAACAAGCATCTCTTTAGTCTTAATCCAGAAAATAACACATACTCTCTCTCTCTTCTTTGAATAATTGAAGTGATAAATTATATGTGATCACATGATTCTGTGACACTTAATGTATTTTCTGAATGTTATGCAAATAATTCATGCATTTAGTATTTTGAACATTTGTATGTAACTTTCAAAATTAGAACAAAATTAGAACAGATTCAAGGTGCTGGTTTTAACATATAAANAAGGTGCTGGTTTTAACATATAAAGTCCAGCATGGCTTGGGTCCGGGGTACTTGCGGGAACGTCTCCTGCCGGCATCACGTTCCAATCGCCCTGTATGCTCCCACAGACAGGGACTCCTTGGGGTGCCATCGGCCAGGCAATGTCAGCTGGCAATTCCCCAGGGGTACGGCCTTCTCTGTGGGAGCACCCACCCTGTGGAACCAGCTTCCCCTGAAGCTCCACTTGGCCCCTGACCTTCGCTCCTTCTGCCGCAACCTAAAGACCTGGCTGTTCCAGCAGGCCAGCCTGGACTGAAATGGGTCAGGAGAGTTTTTTTAAGAATTTTAATTGGTCTGTTGTTAAATTTATTAGGCTTGTTTGTTTAATTGTTTTTAATTAATTTATTTGTATTGTTGTTTTTATGATGTGAGCTGCCCTGAGTCTTTAGGGAGAGAGGGTGGCATACAATAAGCAATATCTGACTGCACAGATGACATGTTTTCTGTCAGTGGAACATATTTATTTTCCAAATCTTGTAATGGAGAAACATTTTGTGTAAAAATCTGCCCTTCAAAGGATACATACAGTAGTGTTGTATTAAAATGCCTTTGGGAGATCTGCCAAAATGCTAGTAGAAATTACAGTTTCACTTTAAATGTTTGCACTTACATAACACATAATATGTCTTGCTGTTAACTATAGTTAAAACATTCACTTAGATACATACTGCACCTGGCCAATTTCTTTTTTTTAATTTCTTTTTAATTTTAGTTGTGCGAATACAACACAATACATCCAACTTATCCTTGTTATACATAAATACATTTTACTTCATCATTTATAATCTCCTTATTAAAATATTAATTACTAATTAAACTAATCATAACTACTAGTATTTTGACCTTGTCTTCTATTATATAACCATTTATAAAATTTATTCCATGTTTTATAATATTTAGACTCTCCTTTGTCTTTTATTTCTAAAGTTAACCTATCAGATTCTGCACANGTTTTATAATATTTAGACTCTCCTTTGTCTTTTATTTCTAAAGTTAACCTATCAGATTCTGCACATGCCATAATTTTTCTTATTATTTCTGTTTCTGGAGGTATATTTTCATTTTTCCAATATTGTGCATATAATATTCTAGCCAATACATGTACTATTAGATATATTATTTCCTTTTAAAAATTTTCTGATATTACTCCAAAAAGAAAAAAATCCTGTTTAAATGGAATACATTCTAACATTTGTTCTATCCATGTTTGAATCAGTCTCCAATATTTTTTGCAGCATTGCAAGTCCACCACATGTGGAAAAATGTGCCAGGTATATCTTTACATTTCCAACAATTTGGAGATATATTTTTAAACATTTTAGAAAGCCTTGCTGGTGGAAAATGCCACCTGTAAAACATCTTATAATTTTTTTCTTTATAAGCTGTAGCCAAAGTTATCTTCTTATTTGTGGTCCAAAGTTTTTGCCATGGCCAATTTCTTAATCCCCTTTCTTGTTTCATATCATAGTAACCTTTGCACTGGCTAGTACTTCTACTATTACAACTGTACCACAAATATTTAGTGACACCTTTGTGGAAGAACAGAAGGAAGATGTCCCCAGGACTCCCATAGAATATTTAAACTAAAATAAGAACAGTGCAAACACTGCTGTGGGAACAGTTCCCTTTAAAGCAATAGATTTTTGATAACATACATAGTGTCAGCTTGGAAGCCATTTTCCCTTGAGGCTTCTGGGCTGCCACATTTAGTGCCTGGGAATTTAGGAGGGGGTTTTCAAGGAGCGGTGGAAGATTAGCCACAACAACATTCCTTTCTCAGGAAATTAAGGACATGTTACCCTGCACCTGGGGGGGAGTCTCCAGTTGGAACGAAGTAACAATTGGACCATGTGATGGATGATTGGTTGCAGGGGTTGGATTTTGGGTTTTCTTTGGGCTAGGGAAAATCTGGAACTCTCAGTTTTGGGTTTTCCCCAGTTGTGCCAATATATCATCTCTAATAAAATGGATCTTTGGGACGATGATATTCTCGGAGTCTTTTTCTTTGGAGGTTGTTACTTGGAATGCTGACACACAGCTGTCTCAAATGATTTTATATATACAGTGAAAAGGAGACTGATGAACCATGCCATTTAGTGTAAAGAAAGCATCTTTTTGTTCTTTCCTTTTCACTGCTCTTTATTTTCCTTTGCCAACCTTGTAGCAGTCCTTGAACTCTTTTTCCCCCATTGTGATATAACAATGAAGCCTTTACAATGAGTAAACAATCAGTTTGGGATTCATCAGGAGCTCTTTCAAGTCCAGAGCTTGCCAACCAATTTTCCTGATTATTTTTTCTTCTCTCTTTAACCTTTTTTTTAAAAAAAGAAAAGCATCTGCAATGTTGCCTCATACAAAGCTAGTATAATAATAGTGAGCTCCTATCCTAAGGATGGTTCTGTGTACTCAGAAAATAGAATATCAGCTAAAATACTATTACAAGGCATTGCCGAAAAGGCATGGACAGAGAAACACAGTCTTAACCATCCAAGAGAAACATGCTGAAAAAGGGCATAACTGATTTACTGGAATAGGCAACATGAGTTTCTATGCCAAAAATATTTTAGCAGTTTCCACTATTTTTTTAACAGTGTAAATGTAATACAGATAGTCCTCGATTTATAACCACAATTGAGCCCAAACTTCTGTTGCCAAGTTAAACTTTATTTTAGGAGTTATAGGTATGTCATATTCCTTCTCTTTTTTCCTATGAGTTTTTGAAGCAGAACACAAAAATGGATTATCAAAATCTTCTGTGGTCAAATACAGGTAGTTCTCAACTTATGGTCACAATTGAGCTCAAAATTTCTGTTGCTAAGCAAGACATTTGTTAAATGACTTTTGCCCCATTTTACAACCATTCTTGCCACAGTTGTTAAGTGAATCACTGCAATTGTTAAGTTAATAACACAGTTGTTAAGTGAAACTGGATTCCCCATTGACTTTGCTAGTCAGAAGGTCACAAAAGCTGATCACATGACCCTGGGACACTACAACCATCATTTGAATCAGTTGCCAAACCATCATTTGAATCAACCAAATTTGAAACAGTTGCCATGAATTTTGATCATATGATCATTGGGATTCTTGCAACGGTCATGTGAAAAATGGTTATGTCACTTTTTTCAATGCTGCTGTAACTTCAAACAGTCACAAAATGTACTGTTATAAGTTGTGGACTACCAGCAATGGTGGATAATCACCTTGGAAAATGAAAGCCAGGATTACCCACTTAAAAAAAAAGTCAGGAAGTTGTAGAAAATTAAGTGTGAGTGATTTGAGTTCCCAAAATGTGAGAGTGTTTTGATCAATCAAGCCATTATGCCCCCACATTCTTTCTAATGGTGCCCTCAAAAATAGTCTGTGTTAATTCAAAATTAATGCCATGGAGCTTTGCAAAGCAAGTCCATCACCCACTCCCAGCTCTGTTGTGAATTATTTGAAACAAGCAAAATGTGTGAGCAAAACTTGGTTTGGATTATTTGCAATAGTGTGGTGCTTTAGAGCTTGTGGGTGATACAATTTTCCACTGCTCAGAACTTTTCATTTACCTTACCTCCTATTACCTTCTATACATGGTAGAAGTCCTTTGAAAGCCATTAAGCCACAATAGGAATTGCCCAACATCCTTTCAGAACACAAGCCCCTTCATTGCATCATCTCAGAGCAGTCCAAACTTCCACCAAAGTTGGGAGCTCCTAGGATATGTATTTCCTCTTTTGCCTATAGAGCCAGCTATGACCCCTACATGATCCCTACATAACACCATAGGAATCTGACAACAGCCAATAAAATACATGTTCTTGCACAGCAACAGGAAGCTCAAGTGCAAAGCTCAAAGAAGGTATAAAAAACTCCACTCTCAACTCTATGTTGTCAGCTGCCCAAAACCACCCATCATTAAACCATCTTTCCAACCAGCCTCCATGTTTTCAGTGTCTTTCTCCCTGATTGGAACTGAACCAGATGGATATTTCTTCCCACATATATTTACAGATCTTCCTACTTCATATTCAGAAGCTTTTAAATGTAGCACTGGGATTTTTTTTAAATTGTCTTCTCTACAGACCTCAAACAGATTCAGCCTATTTTTCAAACTCAAGCTTTTCTTTTTCTTTTCACATTTGGTCCAGATTTGATTCTGTGGTGCTTTCAGAGTTATACCACAGCTGGTTAGACATTAGGTAATGCCTTCATATAATTTCTTTCCAACATGTTGGATTGAAAAGAATAAAAATAGAGTGGAATATTGATAGAATGTGCTGATCTGAATTAAAAAATGACTATCTGGTAAATATTTTCTATAGTTTCTATATATTGTTGCTATTTTGGGTTAACCTTGTGGAGGCTAGTCCTGAGTTCAAGAAAATATTCTACAGGAAACTCCTATTTGTTGATTCCTGTCAATTCCTTTTCTAATTCCTATGGACACTTTTCTAATTCCTTTTCACAATTCCTTTTCTAATTCCTATGGACACTTTAACTAAGTGTTTTGACAATGTTTGAATTAGTAGTGATGCAAATAACACCTTCATCCTACATAGACTCTGTACTTATTTATAATCTTATTAAATCCAATATATTGAAATGGGAGGCATACATACACACACACACACACACACACACACACACACCAATTTCACTCATTTTTTCCAACTTTACTCAACTCCCTGGGTTACAGATATGTGAAAAAATATCAAGCATCTTTAAGTATATTATATAAATATCACTGTATTGCAATAACTTATTGTATTAAAACTGAGAAGAAGAAGCAATAGATGGTCTACGTGGCTAGATCTAATAATATGTTACAGGAATAAGCTAGTTCTACTATATAACAACACTTTATGGATGTATTTTTAGTTTCTTCAAATGTCATTCATTTAATCATTATTCAGTATAGTCTTTTATGATTACATTAACTATTATATTTTTTGCTGCACTTCTGGTTGTTATATTTCACAAATAAAATATTTTAAGAAGAAAAAGTTCTGATATTATTGTGAGCTTGACAGAACTACTGTCCTATTTCTGCATTGTTACAGTTAGTTTAGTTTAGGTTTCTTTTTTTTTTGTTAATCAAACAATACTCCCTAAGAACTTGCATCTTGTTTTTTAAAAACATTTTGTCTATTTACACAGTACCTACACCTGAAACCTCCTGACCTGGCAATGTTCTTTTACTTCTGTTCTCAGAACCAACATTACTATTTGCCCATCTTGTTTGGCTTAAAATCTAAGTAGGTAGGATGAACTGATTTTGTTTGATTTTGTTATATTTTAGAATAAAACAAGCCCTGGCTTCAGTCTGTAATAGTAATAATCATCCCAATGTGTCACCGTGACAGTGTAATCATTTTATTCACTTGTATTACTGATCTAACTTTCCTTTGAGAATCTTTGCACTACAGATAGTTCTTGAACTGCAGATTATTTGAAAGGCAAGGGGAAAGGGGAAAGGGGAAAGGGGAAANAAGGGAAGGGAGAGGAGAAGAGAAGAGAAGGCAGGGGAGGGCAGGGGAGAGGAGAGGAGAGGAAACGAAAGGGGAAAGGGGAAAGGGGAAAGGGGAAAGGGAAGGAAAGGAAAGGAAAGG
>AZIM01003264.1:0-12763 GCA_000516915.1 Ophiophagus hannah | reverse complement strand
TATAAATGTGAATTTAAAAAAAACAAACTCCAATAGTTCTTTGATGGTTGGGCAGTAGTGGAGAGAATAGCACAGATGTTTCTTTCTCTCTCTCTCCATTTATCATTCATCTGCCTATTTTGAGGATGTGCTTGTATCTGTAGATAGATCCATTATTTAAATTCACAGGAGTTTACTCTCTGGTTAAAAACATTTTTGAACTTGCTAGGTTCAATGTTTAAACAGCAGTGAAGTTTAATAGGAGTTCTTGAACTACCTGAAGTGCCTTGGGTTTTTAATTCCAAATGTAAATAACCTTGAAAATATGGGTTGCCCTTCAAACACTTGCTGTGAAACAGGAGTGCTATCAAGAAAGGGAAAACAATATCTAACCTCTGATTGCTTATTTTACTCTAATGCCCTTTATGATCTTTGATTCTCTGGAAAGCCTCCCCCTTTCACTTGTCTAAAAAAATAGAGATAATTCTTTACTAGTTAACCTGTGCTTCAGTCTTCTGAAAAAAATCTTGAGTTATGCTGGCTTTTCTCACTAAGAAAATCCAGCACCCACTAAAAACTTTGCATGTACCTAAACTTAAATAATTATTCTGAAACTGCCAGAAAGCCTGTCCAAAATCTTACACAGAAATAGTTTTTTAAAAACTATTTTTGCAGTTCTTTGTTTCCTTGTCACATGATTAGACACATAAATTGAGAGAACACCTTACCTTAAAGTTTTGGATGACAAAAATGCTGAAACAGCTCCATATATCAGTGTAGGTCTTATTACAAAGAAAAGGGAATATATGGTTTTATTTGAAATATTTATATTAAAACATTTATACTCTCCTGGCATCAGAATCTAAAGATTCCTTTGGGGTGGGGAATATAACAAAAATATGATAGTTTTGTTCAGTTAACACCACTGATGAAGCAGATAGATCTCATGGTAGAAAGAAGAATAACATTTGGGCTATGACCCTGGGTGAACTGGTTATTAAATTACACCTCCCCCTACTATCAAAATGGATCCTGGGCACTGTGCTGTGCTGCAATGGAGAAATGGGCAATGGGGCAGCCGGTACATAGGAAGGAGGAGGAGGGATAAGAAAGAGGGTAATCAGCCTTCTCCTTCCCTCACACCGGCCGCTCCATTGCCCGTTTCTCCATTGCAACACAGCGCCCAGGATGCACTTTGATAACTGGGGTGGGTGGGGTGTAATTTAACAACTGGTTCACTTGAACCATTGTGAACCAACAGAATCCCACCACTGGCTATGTCTACTTAAATCTTTAAAAGTTAGTCAGTTGAAATAAGAGGGAAACAACTTCCATACAGAAAATACATTTTCCCCCAGCTGAACTGGGGTTTCACCTCCAAATGAAGGCCTAGTCTATAAAATCCACTTCCTCAGGAGTTGTGCTTGTGCTATCAGTGTTTAGAAAATCTGTAAATATAGTCCTTGAATTGCAACCATTCTTTCAATGACTGTTTGAAATTATGACAGTGTTGAATGGAGGGACATATGATCTCCTATTGAAATTCTAACTATTGCAGTGCCCGTCATATTCATGTGACAAAAATTGGGGTGCTTGGCAGCACCTGCTCTTATAACCACAGGAGTGTTTCAAGTTTTCCTCACTGTGAACTGGGAGGTTTTAACCAGCTAGGCCCATTGGTGCATGAGCCTTCTCTCTGTCATACCACTCCTGGAAGTCTTGAGCTCTCTCCCCACCTTACCACTCCTGGAAGGCTTAGATTGAGCACAATCAGTGTCCTTAAACTTAATCTCCTAATGTTGGATTGGAAGTTAACACACTGGTATTCTGTTACACTGAACTGTGATTCATACATTCCTTGTAATCCATTGTAAGCACTCTTCCTCTGACTGGAGCCAAATCCATAAACTAGAAATGTCTCTCATGCTTGTACTACAGTGCTGTTTTAAATATTAGGATAGAACCTCATCCTCTACCAAGCAACCATTGCTGTATTCAATGACTCTATCTCAATGGGTATGCTTAACACATCGAAAGGATTATCTGTACTTTGGTGCTACCCATAGATGCAAATTTCATTTTTCATAATTCTCTAGCTAAGATTATCATTGCTGAAGATACTGATATGATACCCATATGGGGAAAAAATATCCCAAAATATTCTTAAGCATAACTCAAGGGACTATTATTTACCTATACAGTATGGTAAGCTAATCAGAATTCTAGAGTTAAGTTACAGTGCCAGGAAATGGCTTCCTCTTGCAACAATGATAAGATTTTAGAGAAGCAGGTCCCGCCATTGTAAAAGGAGAAAGCTGGGAATCTGGTGGAAATTACTTAGGAAGACTGTTGGCTGTTTGGTGAAGGAGTCAATTTTTATTTGAAGCTATGTCTGATACTCCCCTACATTTGTAATGGTTTGGGCTTAAGCTTCCTACTTAACCATTTAGTGGTCAAAACATAAGCCGAGGGCTAGGTTTTTATGAAAACTACAGGTAAGAATATCCATTATTTTAAATAGCCCTCTTCTTTAGCCTGTTTCTAATTCTCTTGTCTATTTTCCAAATGAATTATTTATTTGGGTTAACAAGCAGCGTTCTAGATTTCAGCAGAAAATCTCTTCAACCACTGGGGTAATACCAGGGAAAAGCACAATCTATCACATTGTCATCACCATAATGGCAGATGTTATCAAATAGTGGGTGATCAATTTTAATACATATGCAAAATAAATGGTAGAGGACATTTTTCTTATGACCATAGAAATGTCTTTGGACAGCACTGGCTCAATGGCCTTGAAACAGAGATCATCACTGCCCCTTATAGTCAGCAACAACTGAAGGAGTAAGGGACTCCTCAGGGACTCCTTTATCTTTTTTTTAACATGCTAAGTTACATAGTGTTTTAAATGTCTTGATCCAAGAAACAAGCAAAAATAAATAAAGCAACCAACACAGATGTCTTAGGTATTAATTTAAAGGGCATGGGTGAATTCACAATCACATCTTGCTCACTTCACTTAGCTGTGTAATTATGCTGTAGCATTTGCAACACATGGATGAAGAGGCAATTCTGATTGCTGAAGTCAAGTCTGACCTTTTGCCCGGGCTATAGCAATTTCTTCAGATCATCTATATTGATCTTGTATTGGTCCAAATCCTTTCCTATAAATTTTCTTGTCTCTTGGGGGTTACCTGTGTATTGCATTTTGTTCTCTCGAAGCATTAAAAACAACAACAGATATTTCAAACGAGATTTCTAACACCTTTTTTTAAAATAATAATAATACAGTACTGCTTATTGGATTCTCACTTTATTTAGCAAGAGTTGTAATGCTGAGCTATTGTACTTTATCTCACTCATATTAATAGGCATCTTCCATTCTTAAGCTAATTTATATACCTGATGCAGTTTACAGATTATACCAATTCTAGGTTATGAAGATTTTAATCAAGAAGGATGTCTTTTTAATCTTTCTGCTCAGCCTCGTTTTGCTTCAGTATTAGCTTGGCAATTAAGGTAATGAATTTCAGGGAGGAAAAGCTGAAGGAACGGATCACTTTCGAACAGACACCTGGCAGTGTTGTTGTCATGGTGATTTCCCAGATGCTCAAATAAGGGGAGAAAAACAGCAATTCAATATCCCTATAACAGAAGAAGCAAGAATGCTAATTGATAACTGTTTCAGAGAAATACAAGCTGGGCTCTGGAGTTTCTCATTCCAGCTGCATTCTGAGAGGGACGCAGCTCATTATAATACCCTAGAAGCACCAGAAGACGGCACTACTTGAATATCATATCAAACGCTTCTGCTCATTAACAGGGTACATAATTCCTTCAATTCGATGGACATGAAGTGTGATCAAGACTGTCATCCCTTGGAACTCTAAGTAAGAGTTAGCTGATGCTAAATTTAATATTTGGAATTCTAATTCCATCAGCTGACTCAGAGAGTTAAGAATCTATGAGGAAATCTTAAATTCCAATGTATTCTGAGGTTCAGCCTCAAAGATAAGATTTCACCCTGTCACATGTACCTACTTAGTAAAATTCTAGAGAACTCCTTAACTACAGCAGGGGTGTCAAACTCAAGGCCCCTGAGCCAGATCCAGCCCATGGGGTGCTTAGATCTGGCCCACTGAGTCACCCTAGAAACAGCGAAGGACTGTCCAACAGTGCCTCTGCCAGTGAAAACAGAGCTCAGGAGGGCTGCATGTGGCTCTTCCAAGCCTTTTTGGCTGTGATGGCCTCCTGCAGCCCTCTGCCAGCAAAAACAGATCTTGGGAGGGCCATGCACAGGCTGTAGGATGTTGAGCTGGCCATGCCCACTCCAGCCACACCCATCCTGGCCACACCCACTCATCCCCCCAAGGTCAAACAAAACACTGATGTGGCCTTCAATGAACTACAGTGACTGTATTTTCTTGGGGGGGGGGGAGATGACATAAAGGACAAACCTGAAAAGGAGACAAATCTGAAAGAGGTTCATAAGGATTTTTTCTGAAAAAAAAATGTTTGTTCTTAACTTTGTTTTATGAAAGAAAATTCAAGAAACCAGAAAATAAATAAATACATAAATCTAAAGGACAGCTTTCTGCAATACTGTAAAGGTCTATACTTTATAATAAAGGACATATGGTTACTGCATCCTTAACATGAAAAACCTACTAAGCATTTGTGATTGTGTGCATTCAGGTAAGATAATAGCAGGTGTTTGAAAAAGGAGGGATTTGCTAAAATCTAGTACATAGCACGCTAGACTTTTTAGGAATATATTCCAGATGTAAAGGAAGGGAAAGAGTTTGTTAAATGAAACTATACTCCTGGTGACTACTTGGCTGTTTTCTTGGCAACACCATGGAAGACATCTCCCATTGAAATTTTCTAATACCATTTTTTTTAAACAGCCCCAAGACTTTCTGGTGGTGACAAAGTCTCCACCAAAGTTTGAGATCAGCCAAAAAGCTGTTGTAAGTAAAAAGCCAGTTCAGTTATTTTAACTTGAGATTTGGAAACTTGACCTGGATTGTATCTTATGGCTCTTAAGCCAAGCAACAGCCTTACCCATATTATTTGATTTCCAGCCTTTTCCATCATACTCTTTTAAAAGACTTATAATGGATCTGTAGCCAGGGATATCTGCAGTGTATTGCCAAGAGAAAGTCAAGACATTGGCCATAATGTGAGCAAAGCTCCACCTGATTTATGTAAACAAACCAACAAGTCCAAACATTAAAAAGGCAGAGCTTGGATTCCAGTAACATGTCCACCATCTTGGGTTTTTTAAAAAAAGAAAATTTCTCCCTGTAAATTAGTTCTCTTCATCCTTTTAATTAACTCTGTACTTTACAACATCTTCCAAGAAAAATATATTAGATTGTTTAAATTTTCATGTAACTGATTTACAACTATTCTGTGATTTTTTTAAATATAGTGATCAGTTTAAATAGATGTACTTCAGCATTGTGAGGAAACAAGTATTATGGGAGGGAAATGAGTATGTATTTATGGAACGGGAAATCAAACTCACACCGATTCCATTTTTGTTACAGCTGCTGCTGGTTGTTATTTTTTTAAGGAAAGTATTTTCCTGCTTTTGCAATTTTGGAATATAACTGTCCCATAAACTAATTAAATACAATGCCACTGATTGCCTGCTGAAGAATATTGACAAATAAAATGCTCAATAATTATGGTATAAGATATTAAATATGTTTGCAAACACCCTTAGTAAAGCTGTTAACTATATAGTGCAGTCTCTTGTATATGAACACTCTGTGAGCTTTCTCCAGGTTTATTGAAAACCAAGATACCACAATTGGTTTCATTGTAATAAAGCTTAATGGTTTGTATAGTGGTTGAGAAATCGGTGGTAAAAGCAATTTTTCAAAAAGAATAAAAGTTTCAGTTATGTACCTTAGGCTAAAAGGATATCAAAAAATAAACCTTCCCTGCCCATCTGTTCCTTATGGTAACATTTTTGTTTATTTTTTAAAGACAGGATTTCTATTCAGAATGGTTTAGATTGCCAGTTTTATATCCCTCTAATCTTCTGCTTTTAACAAGGCAAAATCAGTGAAGTTTTCTTTTTAATAACTAAAGGGGTAACTTCATTTTTTCACATTGAGAGCTACTTAACTCATAGAATCGTAACTTCAGCATGCTTTCTCTTTCTTCTAATTGACACCAAATTTTAATCTGTTGATATCCTGGTTTGAAAGCAACATTCCAGCCATATCCACCCTAGATAGCGAAGAAGATAGTAATCTATGAAATTATGATAACTTCCTTAAAACTGGGGTGCAATGAATGAAATAGGAAGGTAACAAATATGTTGAGCTTGAGATAATTTCATCTATACCATGTCAGAAATAAAAAATTATCTCTGAGCACAACTGCTCATATCAAGAGCCAAAATTTGAATAGGAGCAGCTGCTTCTTAATTGGAATTTCCCATCATAGAGACACCTGTAACATCAGGTTACAGAACAACAAAAGCTGTTCACACATACGTTTTCCTTCTTAGACCATTATGTTCAAAACAAGACTGAATTCAACACCACTCATTAAGTCCCATTTACCATGTTACAATTGAACAGAACTCTTCAAGGATTTAATTCCTTAAGAGGAAAGTATTAGACTGATTAAAGTGTGATGCCCCAAAATATGATTTGAAATTATTTGATTTTTTTTTTTACTCTTGTATGAATTACATATATTTCATTCCTAATGATGATTTGAAATGATCTTCTGAACTCATGGTTGGGAAGATATGCAGTGAGGAATTATACCAGAGGTGTCAAGCTCACGTTGTCATGGCATCATCATATGACATATCGTGACTTTTTTCCCCTTTGCTAAACTGGCGTGGGCATGGCCAGCATCTGGCCCATGGGCTGTGAGTTTGACAATCCTGAATTATACTATAAATTACTATATTTGTTTCTAATCAGAATACTAATAGGATTGAGTTATGCAACTTGCAGACCAAAGCTCACATGCAGCCCTAATTGGAAAAGGAAGTAATTAGGATAGATTCAAGGGAGAACGGAATCTGATCTTCTTTTGGCATCCCATTTAGGTGAGAATGATGATTAGATTCAAGGTGTTATATAACAGGTCACTAGAACTAGAACAAGAGATGAAGAGTTTTAGTTGTACTCTGATTTCACTCACCCATGGCTTTAGCTTCACTCACCATTAGCACACAATCTTCAAGTAATATCTCTCGGGACTTAGAAAATTAAGAGAGCGCAACAAAGCCCCATTGTGAAATAAATGATGTTCTTTTACTTTGCACAGCAAAGACTCCTATGTTCACCCATTCTCCTCATTCCTTTGAAGCAGCCCCAGAAAATGCAAATAACCTGTTTTTTGTAGGAACTGTGATTAGCCTGAACTGTAGTGAATCAGAAACCATGATTATAAACTGATTAGACCCTGCTTTATGTGAGTTGCTCACCATTTAAGCTAATCACTGTTTCTTCAGGTTAAGATGTAACAAGAAATTTGTTCTTCCAGCCAAGCCAAAGNCTAATAAACATTATAGACCAAATAAATCCAAATTGTTTAAAAGATAATATGCAAATATATTATCAAAGAGTTCTAAATAAGTGAGGAAGCTAAAAAGTAAAACAAACATTGCTGAATGTTATTGATGTTGTTTTGCTTAGGCTGGCATGTTTTATTTAACTGTGAATTTTAAATATTGTAAACCAATTAGTGTCTTTTTAGAGTTGGATGGCCTCAAAAAAAATCTAAAAATAATTTTAGCAAAACAAAATCATAATCTGGGAGGGGTGTAATTCCTTGAAAATGCAAGCTTTATTTATGTTATAATCAGAGATGGTATTCAGCCAGTTCTGACCGGTCCTTGCAGACGGTAGGGAAAATTTTGACTGGCCCCTCCCACCTACAGGCCCCCACCCTTTGGCCTTTGCCTCCCAGCAATATTGAGGAAAGAGTAGCATGGATGCATCAACATTTGTCTCTAATTTCATACAACAAACACAATGGAATGGAGTTTGCCAAAGCCAGGAGAGCAAAAATGCAGAGCTTTTGCCTTCTTAGAAAGAATGCATTTGAATTTCTCTTAAAGAATCCCTTGGGGAAATACATGGGTTAAATATCTGTTACTTTTCATTATTGATTTCTTAGTCTAGGCTATATTCAGCATAAGAGTAGCAGAAAACGTCTAAGACGATATCATGCTGTTCAGCTAAATTTTGTGCCTTCAGCTGCTGCCTGTTCAGGAAAGCAGCACAAGCAGGTTAGCCAGCCCACAGAGCCCCTAATGTAACAAAACTGCAAGGAATTGTGAAAGAAATCTGCGGGGGAGTATGTAAGCACCTGTATTGTAGGCACTTGTGCAGAAAAGTGCAGTATGTTGTTGTTCTCAAGTTCTGTGCCATTTACAAAGAAAAGAAAGAGACAAATGTAAAGAATATAGCATAATAAAATAAATCAATACCCATAAATCAATAAAATGCTTAAGACTTTAAAAAGTAGAGCCTGCATCTGGAATCTGTCTTCCTCAGGTAATTAACATGGAATTTTCAACAGAACTGGGAAAGTGTAGGTTACAGTTGACCTACCCTTTGGTTGTGATATGGCTAATATTGATTAATATCCATCCATTGCTTCTTGTCCTGCCTTTAGGTGCTTTGGAGAATAGCTTAATCCACTCTTCTTTGTGGCAGGCTCTCAGATATTGGAACACTGCTATCATGTCATCCCTCGTCCTTCTTTTCATTAAACTAGACACCCAATTCCTACAACCATTCTTCATATATTTTAGCCTCCAATCCCTTCATAATCTTTGTTGGTCTTCTCTGCATTCTTTCTAAAGTCTCAGCATCTTTTTATATCTTAGTGACCAAGGCTGGGTGTAATATTCCAAGTTTGGTCTTACCAAGGCATTATAAAGTGGTATTATGCCAGGTAACCATTGTACTATGACAAATTATTTTTGCTATATTCAGGGTTGGAGAAATAATTATAGCTGCAGTCTTCTATGGCAGATGAGTACAGTCACTTGTAGAGGGAAAAAGCATTGCAAGTCTTTCACTAAAAATAAATCAGCTCTTAAAGGGCTGCTTTCTGAGGCGTGTCTTTTACCCAGCACATCTCAAAGCATTTCAATTAAGGATAATATGTGTTGTTTGGGATCATTAAAGCTATCCATTTAAGTCCTGCAATTTATGAGAAGCTTAAGCAAAGTGATTCTCTGTTTCTTACCCATAGATCACACGTCCATAAAAAGCAAAGGCCAGATCCACATTTTCAACTTGCCAAATTGCAAGTCCAACCCACTTATTTTTTTTGAATGTGTGATCAGCCTTTTATCCCTGCATCATTCCCAATTTTCTACAAGTGCAATTCCTGACTGTGTCTTGAAGCCCTACTTTGAAAGTACTGTTTTCCATCCTCAGCCCCTTTAAAATCTTTCAGTCTCATAATCTACAGAAGCTTCATTCTAGTCTAGTGATATTCTCAGCTCTGATTGGCTATAATACTTGGCACACCCCTTTCCTCCAGCAGCTGCTAGCTGTTCTTTATGATCATCCTGGACTGCTACATTTTTTCAACAGTTTGTCCCCCTCTCTTCCCTCCCTTTCTAGCTGATGGGGCATAAAGAACATGGAATGGAGGGGATGCTTTCTCCATCTCTTCTGCCAGCCACCTTTCTATTCCAATCTTGCATTTTCAGATACGTAGATAGGCACAAAATGTAAAACCACCGAACTGGTAGTTACACTGGTCGGATCCCACCCCTGGCCATAATTCAGACTTTTCTCATTCCGCAAACCATTGCAATCTGGGCTGGCATTTTTAAACTCCTCTTTAAGAAGAACTAGGAGCAGCATGGGAGACTTAGGCTGTTGTGTGGAATTGCTCACTTGTGTGGAATTGCTTCACTTGCTCTGAAGATTTTCTGGAGCCTTAAGTCACATGATGGCTTGCCTAACTAAGAGGAGTGGGAGATAATAATGTATTATAAGTACAGTAGTGTGTGTGGTGATTTGCNAATTCACAGTGCTAGTTTGGTTTGGTTCCAGCATACCTAAGAATAAGCACCTTTTTGTCCCAGTGATTTCTTCTGAGATGAATTAAGAGCCTACAACAACTGACTGTCTGATCTGAGTTGGGTCAGATACAGCTGGGTGTCAAGTTTTCAACAGCCACTCTACAGCAATGGGTTTCTCTCTCCTGTATGTTGTCAGAGCTCAAGTCTCTGAATATTTTGACACTAGTGATCACTATCCACTTGAAGTATGATGTACAGGGTCAAGATGATTTATAACTTTAACCTACTCATCTCTTCTGACAGATTCTTCTGACAGATTCTTTTTCCCTTTTGAATCCCAATAAACTTTCAGAATATATAAAAATATTGGCCTTTTGCTTTTGTTTTCCTTATTTGTTTGATGCAAAATAGCAATAAGATATTGATTGGCAATTTACAGGAAAGACAATTTAAAACGAAAGTATGCTTTAGCTGATCATCCCAATGTGAAGAAATACATCCAACTTGTTATCTCAAATAGTAGCATATGAGATTCCTTTTTCACTTTCCTACGATCAAATTCATGATATCACAATATTAAAACTATGACGGGATATCAATTTCTGGAGACTTCCATTTTCTTACTGCAAAATGATTGTCTCAATGTAACAAAAGAAATCCAAGTTTTGAGCCTTTGGAATCTTTTTTTCTGACATCTAGTTGTAATCTGAACCTAATTCATATTATATCTCTTTAATCCTGTCTTACTATCTAAAATGCATCTGGAAATCGTATATTACACTGTATCACTTTGCAAAAACTGAAGTAGTACTTGCAGAACATTCCATCCAGATAACCACTCAAATGGCTATGAGACACAGAGCAATCATGTAGATACCCAAATTTAATTTGTACCTTTTCTGACTTCGTTGTAATAGGAATAAAAGGATAGTTCTAAGTTACATATTTAAAGTAGCTGGAAGTTTTAACCTGAAAATACTAAATTCTGACAAGCAAAGGGTGAAATGGTATTGGAACTATAAGCAGATTTACATAACCAATAAAGACCTGCTTGACTTTGGAGAGGGTTTGGAGCAGATAGTAAGAAGGATGGTAGGAGGAAGGGACATTTTCCTTCTTTATGTTTTCTTTGTATAAACCAAACTTAATTTCAGAACTATGTTTAGGTCTGAGAAGCATGCCTGCTCTATGTAGCTGTGTGCCTTCTACTGAGTTCTCCACATCATATTGATTTCTGTACCTCCAACTCCCCCCCCCTTTTTTTTTTGAAAGAGGTTATACTAGGATGGTAGGTTGTTAAGCCTACTACCTCTTTCAACCAATGGAAATGGAAAATAAATGTTTAGAATCTATTTTCCACTTATCTTAATGGCACGGTGCAATTCCTCGGGTACTGCACCATCTCTACTTGCATTTAAAAAGTTCACTTAAAAGATTTATATCCCACTTTTCATTCAGGAGTTCAAGACCCTATACATAGCTCTTCTTTCTCTTGTTTCTCCATTCTGCAACAGTCCTGTGAGCTGAGAATAACAAGCCAAAACTGCTGAATTAATTTCTGTCACTTAGGATGAATTTGAATTCAAGTTTCCATGGTATCAATTTAGTGTCTTAACTACTACAGTATACGTGCTCTAATTAAGTCATAGGAATAGGAAAACAGAATAAGGGAGCTCTTGGCATATTCGTTTCCTATGTTGCACCTTTAAGATGTCATCTATGGTGACATTGATGTATACAACATTAATTATGTCCTACAAGCTTGTTTCATAGCTAACAAAATCATGGAGAGCAGTACTTAATCCTTTCAATTCACACATTCAGTTTCAATATCCATAATAATACTTACAGAGGATGACCTTACACATGATTTTTCTAAGCTTCAGCATTATGGCAATAAAGATTGCAGTTTAGGTAGGTTTATAAACCAACCCTTCTGGGTTTCAAAATGTTGTGCATGAATTTAAAGTTTAAGTACTTGGCATTTATTTTGCAATATTCCATTTTGCAGAATTTTAAATGACTACTTGCCTCATGATTCAATTTGCTTTCTACTTGATATAATTTCTTGGAAAAAAGCATGTAGGAATGGGTTCCATTTTGAGTATAGACCAATGGAGAGCTGGATCTTATCCATGACATATCTCTAGATACATGAAATGAATAATACACACACACACACACACATACACACACAATATCAGAAAAAGTTACCTTTTGTTGGTGAAAAGTTGTGATCAGAGCAGTTCTTTATGCAGTGAACTCCATTCAGCATTGTCCCCTAATTAATTTCAATATTAGAAAGCTTAATTATCTCTCTATTAAATCTGTATATAGCTTTTACAATGTTGTCTGAAATACTACATCTTTTTTAAAAAAAATGTAAAATAGATCTGCAAATGACCAGGTGTGTATTTTCTTCTTCTCTCTTATTTGAGGGTACTTTTCAAAATATTGTGATAAGTGAACACATTTTCTACTATAAACAGAATGGTAGACTAATGCCTAATTATACATTAGCACATTTGGTATCTATGTTGACGTAATAATGTTTTCCTTAAATTAATTTCTAATTCAGTATACATGACAAAAGTGCTGCTTGGAGTTATGTTCCTTCCAAAAAGGGTATACACCAGTGATGACTCATTTTTGTAAAAAAACAAAAAAACAAACAAAAACAGACCCACCCCTACACATGGAAGCTTGCATTTTTTATTTTATATTTTATATTTTTTATTTTATATTTTTTTTTTTTTT
>AZIM01003263.1:175757-188392 GCA_000516915.1 Ophiophagus hannah | reverse complement strand
TGGAATCAACTTCCCCTGGAGCTTCGGGTGGCCCCTGACCTCCAATCTTTCCCCCATGGCCTAAAAACGTGCTTTTCCAACTTGCCAACCTGGACTGATGGAGGGGGGGGGGAATTTTAGTGGTTAGTTTTATCTGTTTAGTTTGTGGGATTTCTTATTTAATTCTGTTTTAACTTTTATATTGTTCTTTTTTAGTGTAAGCTGCCCTGAGTCCTTCAGGAGATAGGGTGGCATAGAAGTCTCATAAATAAATAAATAAAATAAATAAATAACTTGTAGAATCATATATTATGTGGGTGTGCAACCATCTCAGCATGCCCTCAGTGATGGCAACCACTGGATTTTCACAATGTAACTGTAGGGAGCAACATAATAAGTAATTCCATACATTATGAGCAGTCATCATTTGGCACAAACATTTCCAAAGCATCCCCATGGTGTTTGCTATTGGGCTAATTCTATTTTCTATTTGCTAATTCCAATTCTCTTATAATTGTGTAAATTCTTGATTACACATCACTTTAGTACTTGATCAGTGACACATTTAGCACAAACTAAATTTCTGCTACCTGAAACTGGGAATTTCCTTATCCTCTGGCCCTTTTTCACAATATGTCTTATTCTGAAGTACATCAACATTTCCTCAAAGGAGGCACTGTAGCAAACTGAGGAGGGGTGGGGTATCCAGAGTATTTGTGCCTGCAAATGCAGCTTTAAATTTCAGAACATATTGCTGGTACGTGTTCAAGGGTTTTCTGCCAAAGTAGAGAATGCCATTTAAAACTGGCCATAATGAATTTAGCTAACCTTGGCTGATCTTGGAACATTAAATAGGGTCAGGTCTGAATCACACTAGAAGGGGAGGTTATCAGTATCTACCATGCCAGTTGACCAGACTTGATTTTTTTTAAAAAAAATCTGACTTCTGTACTGTGGCCTAGAGAACATTTGGTAAGTGCTTCTAAAATTTCATAGTAAAATATATCACTTATCTCAAGATTTTTAATTGAGACTTTTCCAAGGCAGGGACAAATTTACCTCACAGTGAGTATAAGAATGTTCTCTGCATGATTTTCCACATAGCTCTTTAAAAAAAGGTTTCCTCTTTCCTGAAAAATTGAAAATTCAGGAAGACAGCTGGAATATTGTTACTGCACACACACCCTGTAACAATTTTAACCAGATAATGAAGATGGAACTTAGTCTCGCCAGTATCCATGATAAACTTGTTCCAAATGCATATTTTATATCCCTGTCTTGAATGACTCACTGAAGTCTGCCAAATTAAAATGAACCCAATCTCCTAGACCCCTCAAGATACATGAGTAGGTCTTTATTCCCTTGTATTTTATGCTGTTAAAATTATATTCCATCTTTTTCTGCAGGAGCTCAAAATGAGTGATCTCTCTTCATTTTATCTGACCAACCTTTGAAATATTTTGGAAAGAGAGAGGGTGAGGGGCCTAATGTTACCCAATAAATTTTCATAAATGACAGTAAGAAAAAAAAATCAAAAAGGATCTGGTAGTACCCAGATTTACTGATTTTTTGTGCCTGTTACCATAGACTAACATTAACATAGACTAATAGCTCTTCTCCTACATGGCTAAAGATAACATTAATCCTTGGTCATTCTCACCCTAACGTATTAGGGACAAGATGTATCACTGCATCAAGATGTATCTGCACCAATGTATCACTGCACTGACTTTTTACATGCATATTTATAAACAGAGAAAGAAACCAGAAAATAAGGCTCAACTTCAGGGAGATCAGAGATGGATGGAGCTTGCTGAGTGACTATTTTCATACCTGTAATAACTGAAATCAGTTTATATGCAATGCATTTTTTTTACGTATGCAGTGACTGGGAACAATTACTGCTGTCGTACCAACGTTGGCACCTGGAAGGCAAGGAAATTCTATTAAGGGATGTCAATCAATGTCACAAATCTTGATGCATCATGAAATGTTATGATGAGGTTTGTACTGCCTGCTTGTCTTTCTTGGCCCAGAGACAAACAGGATGAGGTCTATGACTGCATTTCAAGTCAGAGTTTTGGAGTTGAATGACTGTCAGTACAGTGTAGTAACTAGGATTGAGAAGATCTGGGTTCAAGTTCATTCTCCATGAAACCTCAATGGGTGAACTTTGTTGGGGTAGAAAAATAAGAGAAAGAATGACTGAAATATACACTGCTTTATGTTCCTGAAGTAAAAGTGATTACAACCCAACCTTCTTTTCCATTCTTCTGATGCAAATGCATGATTACAAATATTGAATAATTTAAACTTCCTTTTCTTTGTCTTCTCAGCCAGGGAGTACATGTCAAGTATTGAGTGGATTCAGAGTTGGTTAACACTTGTTTGGGATGGTAGAAGGACATGTAAAGGACAAATAGGCTAGTCTAGGAAATAGGAAAAAACCCAACAGCTTTGAAGAAGACATTAACAATTACCGCAGCACAATTGCCAAGTATGCATTTAAGTCCGTATAGACACTAAGATTCAATCTTGACTCACTAGTATCATAACCTTTAAAAAAACCCAGAATATAATTTTTAGCAATCATTATAATTTGTACTAAGTATTACAAACTACAGGAAGGGGTTCCAATAAATGCCTTTAGGTTAAATTCCTTGTAATATAATTATGCAAAAAATAAGCTTTTTGGTTCTCTCTGGGAGATCTCAAAAGCCACCTGCTTTTAAGGTGCTGGTTATCACTTATAAAGCCCTATGTGGCATAAGACTGGGTTATAAGAGCCGTGGTGGTGCAACGGTTAGAATGCAGTATTGCAGGCTAATTCTGCTGACTGCAACTTGTTGGCTTATTATTCAGCCAATATTGGCTTATTGGCTGAAAGTTGGCTCAGTCTTCCATCCTTCCGAGGTCGGTAAAATGAGGACCCAGATTTCTGGGGACAATAGGCTGACTCTGTAAACCACTTAGAGAGGGCTATAAAGCACTATGAAGATGTATATAAGTCTAAGTGCTACTGGTAGCGCTATCGCTATTTGTGGAATTGCCTACAGCTGGGAATATCTGCTTGCCCCATGTGCTCCAGTAGGAAAGGCACACTCCAGGTCCCTTCCTTAAAACAATGTCAATTTAGGAGATACAAAGGTGTGGTTGATCTTGCTCTGGTTCTCACCTTTCTCCTTATCCTTAGTCTTTAGAACACACTGAATACAATTCCCATGCTCACTATATGCCTACTTGATTGTCATGATATGTACACTTTTTGGGGTTTGTTGGTTTCAATTTCTTTTCTTTTGTGAGTTGCCCAGAGTTACATCTGTCTAGAATTAGGCAGGCTTATCAAGTTTTCAAATACATGAACAAATGAATGGTTGCATGGATGATTGATTGATTGATTGATTGCTGTGACACTGTAATTGAAGCCCTGCCCCCTTTGTACAACTTTGCAAAATTGATACAAGTACAAAAGAGGCAGAGGCTTGATTGTATTGCTGGGACCAACATCTTGATTCTTTGGATAACCCCTATCATACCCCACAATTGCTTCTTGCATGTATTTACTTTGCCAGAGTGTGATTCTCCATGCAATTCAGACTCTAAAAAGACCTGCACAAAGAATAAAGATATTTGGAACTGATAATTTAAGGATGTAAACATTAGCATGTAGGTTTTCAAACCTATAATCTGTCATATATTTCAGCATAAATGGCTTGATTAAACTCAAGTAACCCCTTCCAGTGCTTGATTCTGCATGAATAAAAAATTATGAACCTTTTTGTCATGTTTATCTCAGAGATAAATAGAATGAATGATTTGTGTGTGTGTGTGTGTGTGTGCACGCTTGTACACAAATACACACACACTCAGGTAAAGATCTATTTCTCTTCCTCTCTCCCTCTCTTCTACAATATGTTTACAAACGATCTCTGGCACTAACTTTTTATAAGTGTTTTAGAGGCATTAAACTATGGATTAAAGGTCCTTCATCACCTGCTTTAATTAAACAAACTTATCTTCTAAATGATAAAATGTGTTTAAGATGCAGATAAGATGCTTAATATGTAAAATAGTAATTATACAATGAAGGAGGTATTTCTAGGTGTTTTAATTTATGATGCCTCTGTAGTATAGTTGAATTGTGTTGGGATTTATGGCCTGAAAAAAAATTGCATGCCATTATAAAACTGTGTTTTAATATTATGTTATCAGTTTCACGTTATTTATGTTTTAGCCACAAAACAGTGAACATCAGAAACACTGGTGATGCAAGCTGCTTAGTATTGTCCTCAAAATAAGAAAAATAGCTTCATATGTATTATAACCAATAAAGTCAGTAGCAATGCTTTTCTTCTCCCTCTGCTGATGTTAAGCACCACAATAATCTAATGTCCTTGCAATTTCCTAAATCTCCTCAATAAGGAGGATATTATCTACTGATATAATTATTGAATTTCCTGGGACAACAAAGCTTTACCACTAGCAGCAAAGGCATTTAGATGCTTTCCTTTCTCTTAAAAAGAATTTTGTTGAACAGCAATAGCAGAGGACAAGTTGGCACAGTGGCTTCCACATTGACTTTGCTTGTCAAAAGGTTGCCAAAGGTGACCACATGATGACCCCAGGATACTGCAACCATAGATATGCATAGATATGAACCAAAGCACCTGAATTTTGATCATGTGACCATTGGGATGCTGCAACAGCCATAACTGTGAGAAATTGTCACAAGTTACTTTTTTCAGTGCCGTTGAAACTTTGAATGGTAACTAAATGAATCATTGTAAGTTGAGGAGTACCTGTACATGAAGATTATTATCAAATTTCACTGTAGAGGCACATACCCAACAATAAACATTTACAAAATGTAACCAATCATTATCTTCAATATATATGACAAACTAAACAGGATAATTAAAGCAACTGGGAGGGAATTCCTCTTAACTGGACCTAAAGTCCTGGGGGAAAAAAACAGTCCATAACCACTTTGCTAAGGGAATAGAGTTGAGCACAATTATATATGAGGGGTCCTTGGTGCTAGCACTGATGATGTTACCTACTTTGGGTAATGAAACATCAGGAAGAAAACAAGCAAGGTCAGAGGGCACCAAGGACCCCTTATGTCAACGTCAGCTACAAATATTCTCCTTTATTGGTACCAATTGTATATTGCTGGTGTGGAGATCATTCCCTAGAAGATAGTCAGCCACCCAAAAGGCAATATTTAATGTTGCTCTATGCTGTTGAAGCATGTAGTTCCCAACCCAGAAATAACCCTGAAACTTCAGAGCCATTAGTGTTCGATGGAACTATCCTATGCTTTTTTCTGATTGACTGTTAAACAACGTGTGTGTTTGCCTATGTGCACATGGCAGAGAGAGCATATATGTCTGCACTTGATACCTATGTGGCAGGCTGCATACCGTTAAATGAGTCACAAGTTATATGCAGATCTTACGTAGACATTTATTTAAATTTCTAACACTCCGAATTCAATGATGAATCATATGTTTTTAAGAATACACATCATCTACACAAGCACCCATCCAATGTAGAACTCTTTGCATATATTGTAAACACAAGGGAGCATGAGCCAACTACCTGTTTACATGAAAGGATGTACTAGATGTTCAGCTAATGAGCCTTTCCTCTACACCATGCAGCTGTGTAAATAAATTTCACAGCCTGCGTTTCTTCCATCTGGAGCAGCCACTGGCACACAAAGACACCAACTCACTCTCTATCTTTTTTCAAAAACGTATTTCAAGAGCCTTCATTTACTACAAAAATAGTATAAGTCATATGGTTAGGTTTTTATAAAATATGGATCCAAGATCACTTTTAGGAGTCTGGTGTTTTCCTCAGAATCAAGCATCATAGCAAATCTTGCAAATTAGACACTGCAGATTATGTAACTTGTATAAAAATGAATATTATAGAAAAACGGTCAGCTAGGCTTCAGTTTCTCTTGCTACTTAAATAGGATTAAAAAAAGTCTTACTAACTTTGAGAAATTTCCCTCTCTGAATATAACTTTGTCAATAATTTTTTGAATATTTGATCTGCAACCTTCAGTCTTTTTGCTATGGAAATAAGTTTTGTGTGTGTGTGTGCAATGTCAACACACACACTGTTGCAGGATTGGTATCGTGCCACTGACCAAATGTTCTGTTAAATGCCTCTTAATAGAGAATAAATATTTGGTTTTCTGTCATGAAAGCATTAGATTTTTAATCTTCTAAGTACACAGTGCTTATTATTGCAAGATACATGACACTAACAAAAATATAAAGTAGATAGTATTTGGATTGTAATAGCGATCTTCACAGAATTCTCCCTAACAAAATTTTCCTTCAAATACTGGGGGTGAATGATTGCTCTTCTTTGGAAGCTGTTATCAAGCAGTAGAAACCTGTTATTTTACCAACATCATTATTATTGACATAATGATGCAATTTTCATTTGCCCCCAACTTGATTTCAGTGTACATAAGCACTTCTGTGCATTGATTAAGCATTGCATTGATTGAGCATTAAAAAAAAAGCACCGATCTGCTCATTCAATTGTTTCCAGAACCCCTCAACCATGCATAAGAAAGAAGATCAACCAAAAAGTATAGAAAATTGTTCTTGAGTCATTTTTGAAATTAAATTTGGAGATAATCTTTATAGAGGAAAGCAGCTAGACATAAGGCTTCTAACATGCTGGTTAAAAAAACCCAGAGCACTGGACACCTATTTCTCCTTCAACTGTAACATTATTGATTCCAAGATTAATAATGTAGAATAAAAAGTACAGAAAGAAACCTTGGAACGATGAATGTCTTATTTTTGACATTTGACAGATAAACTTGACTACATATAGTCTTTGTTCTGCCTCAATTACCTCTATCAGTAGAATGGATACAGAGAATCACAGATCTGGAAAAGGGCTTCTAGGTCACTAAACTGAAGCCTTCACACAGTGCAATAATACAAATTAAAGCATTTCTATTTGATAGCTACCTAAGCTCCATTTGATAATATTCAGTAAGGAGGAGCTTGCCACCCTTCTTTTCTTATGGGTCTTACTTATTTAGTTTTAAAATATTTAATCAGAATCTTTTTTCTGTCATTTATAACCATTATTTTGTAACCTACACTCTGCTTTATACAGAACAAATGTTGACCTCCTTGCAGGTATTTGAAGTGGGCTATTATATGATCCTCGTTTTTATCTTCTTAAGGCTAAACCTTAAACATTCCTTTCATTTCTTTTTATAGTATCTAGTGCTCTGATCATCCTTATTGCCCTCTGAACTCACTCAGAGCATTTACATTTTTCAACTTAGGGACCCAAAACTGAATAAAAACATTGAAGTAGGAACCAAACAATATTTCAATTACATTCCATGGTTTAAAAATTACATTTCTGTTGACACAATGCGTAATTTAGTACTTTTTTTTCTGTACCCACCACATATTGCATTGTTTGCAGTAAATTATTATTCCAAGAAATTTTCACAAGTATTCTTTCTAAGCCAGGTTTTCCCATTCTGTATCTGTACTTTTTCCCAAGTGAAGAACTTTGCATTTGTTAAAGTTCTTTTTAGTTATTTTCTGCCATTACTCCAATCTATCAAGACAGTTTGCATATTTGGAGTATTTGTTATCCTACCCAAAATATGCAAGTCTGATAAACATTCCACACACTTTAACCCAGATCATGGCAAAGGGCCTCATGATTGAGGAAACAAGATGAAAGTGGGCAAAGGCACATAAGATAAACCTGGGCAAAGGCTCTCCTGGCCATAACTGCCATCTGCTTGTTAAGCAGTACCTGTGAGTCCAGAAGGTCTTGTGCCCCAGTTTTGATTGTGGAAATGCAGTCCTATGCAAGGCCAAGGATGTCGACAGCTCTGACCTTAATAGTCATGGCCATTAGTCATGAATCTAAGCCTGTTCTGCCCCATCCAGAACCAAACAGCCTCCAGGAATTGGATCGGTATACTGACTGTTTTACTGGGGTATTCAGGAGATGGTGGAGATATAAAGCTGAGTACCATCAACATACTGATACAACCCCAAATTGGTGGATGACCTCACTAGTGAATTCATGTTGATTCTGAACAGGAGAGGGTGTGTGTGTTATGCTCAGAGGTGCAATCTCTTCCCCTCCAACACTGACCAGGAAGACTACCTAGGAAGGAGGAGAACAACTGAACTATAGTGCGTCCCACTAGCCATACCAGAAGGATAGAGTAGCTGATAGTTTCTAGTGCCACTGAGAGATGAAGAAGAACTTGAATGGATGTATCACCTCCATCCAGGCTCCACCAAAAGTCATCAGCAAGTGCCACAAGTGCTGTCTCTAATCGATCCTGGCCTAAAGTTAGATGGAAATGAGTCCAGATCATCCATTTCCTTCAAGATCCTCTGTAGTTGTCATTCAATCATCTGTTTCTTAATCCTTGCCAATGATTCTCCAACAGGGAAGAGTCCAGTAATGACCACTTGAGGAAGGGGCATACCATCACCTCCTTCAAGATTGGTGTGATCACCCCATTTTTCAAAGAGCCCAAAACCACATGAACCTATCCTGTGGTTATCTCCCAAGCTGCTTTAATAAGCTAGGACAAGAACTAACAAAAAGGTCAATGAACTAACAAATAAAAGGACTTTGTCTACTTCCTCAGATGTAGTCAGGGAGAATCAGAATCATACACAATCAGGGAGGAGAAATAATCATCATGATGTAGGCCAAAATATGGGCTCTTCTCACATTGTATCAGATTTGGCTTTTTTGTGTCCTGGCTTCAGCAAAGGGAGAAAACACCCATGCAACTGGATGGGTGCAGTGTGGGAACTTGGAGAGGGGGCAAGACTTTCAGAGATTCTGGGTAGTAGAAAACACACTGTGGAGGAAGTCTGGTCAAAATGCAGCAAGGAGAAAAAAAATGTGGGTATGGATAGTTGGAGTAGAGTAACTGGAGCCGAAAGTGTGTAGCAAAGCTTGTCTATGAATCAGAAAATTTATCTGGTGAGATGGCAGTAGACAGGTAGAGGGGCAAAAGAAGAAGAACTGGGAAGTGGGAGGAAGAGTGTGCAATTTTTTTAGAGGCTGAGGGGAAACCATAATCCAAGTCAGATAGTCCATAATCAGAAACCTACAATATCTTGAAAAGTACAGAGGAAGCAGTCAGAGATCTGGGCAGGAAACACACCAAGGACAAAAACATAGCAGAAGTTAGACACAAGAATAAACAAAACACAAAACCAGATGCCAAAGATGCTTCCAGCAATAGAAGGCAGTCCCTTCACAGTTTAAATTCTCTCCCTACCACAAACACAGAGCTAAGGGTTTCCTTGCTCAGCTGTTGCCAGTAATGAAACACTAGTCTTGCTTGCAGAATCAGCATGTTGCACAAAATAATGAGGCACTTATTTTGATGGGGTACAGGATTCTTAGGCTGAGGGGATTTGCCCTGTTTCTTGGCACCCCATTGGATAAAGAATGCTGGTTTAGAAGAGGTCTGAAACAATGTGTTTCATTTAGTGGCTGCTGAGTCACAGGGGTCAGTGACCTGATCACCCTATGTTTTGGAGCCTGGTTCTGAAGTCATGACACTTTTTGTCTTTCTCCAACAATGTTTTAAGCATTGCTTCTGGTGTTTCATCTCTGAAAACTCGTTATAAAACCAAGGAACACACCAAGATAGTGACATCATTAGAAGTAGTCTAGTCTAGGCTGCAGAGAAGGTCTAGACCAAAGTGCCTGGCAGCTCTGGGGAAAGTGGGGGGAACCAAGCTCCCTTTGGACCAGAACAAGGGTGGCCAGCTGAATAGGCCCTCTCTATATTTATTTATGTCTTTATCAAATGTATATGGCCACCCATCTCACAAAAGCTTCCCATACTTCTCACAAGTACTGCATTTATCTCTAAGTGCTTTTTGAATTACCATTTACCTTTTGAATCCAGATCTCCCTACAGCTCTGTTCTTTAATTCCCTTAATCCTTTATAAATTTTCCTTGAAAATAAGTTCTCCAGGTTTTTTTCAAAGATTATATCTATTCATCCAGACCATCAGCAAATTCCTTCAGCATCTTAATATTGGCAGTTAAAGGTTTAATGTCAATAAATATGTCCTCTTCCAGTCAATCTCTGCACCCAGATCAAAACAAGAACAAGCACTACTGGGTTCAACTTCCAAAAATATAGTCCAATGGCCATTTCTTAAACATCAACAAGCCTCAAAAACAATTAACTGGAAAAAGCAGTCAAGAGTCAACAAAAGGAGAGAGAGAGAGAGAGAAATTGAACAACAGATAAGGAGAAACAGACTTAATAACATTAGTGTTGTATTTGTATTATCTATATTTCAATCATAGAATTTTCCAGAGCCATTGTAAATAATACAGTGAATAGATAGTCCCAAAGTTAGGAGTTGCTGATAGGAAATACAATGCAGTATAAGTAGATTTTCACTTATTCATTGTAAGTCTAATCACTACTGTTGCAGGTGCAGATAAATGGGTATGAACTACAGTTAACTCTCTCTCTCTCTCTCTCTCTCTCNTGTGTGTGTGTGTGTGTGTGTGCATGTACCTTTGTGTTAGTGTTGAGTCCTGGTGACTGGACAAGTTCCTGCAGCTTTCTTGACAATCACCCTTGTCTCCTTTCCAAGCTGGCTTTGTGCATAAGGTGGGATTAGAATTTATGGTCTCCTGGTTTCTAACTAGGTACCATGACTACTACACCAAAAAGGCTGTAGAGTTAAGTTAAATAATATACATTAATATATTTCATATTGTTTTTTCTCTCTTTATAAATACCAACTAGCATGTTGATTCTTTTTTTTTAAATAGAAGATATAACATAGCCAGTGTAAACTTTTTGCTATTCTCTTTAAAAATGTTGTATTTTTATTTTGGGTACAGGACAATGTGCTCTGCAGTTGGAATCATTTTTTTCCTTGCATAAGTCACAATTTCTTTCCAAGAAATCTAGAATGTCTGTATAAGAAATATGTATTAAATCAAGAAATATGCTAGTCACTGCAAGAGCTTATGCCGATTCTTAAAATAACTTGTTTAGATGGCTGCCCATGTGAATAGCTTTCATTATGAATAAAGCATCAGACCTTCGCATATCCACCCAAGCTATTTTTCTAAATTGCAGCACCCATTACACAGCTGCCTCTAAAATATACAAAGATTGGATACAAATGTTTGAAAGAAAATAACCATTTATTTAAGGGGGTGGGGGGACTTTCAAAAAGTTTTGTTTTTTTCTTGCAAAAACAAGAGTTTGGTGTCTTGATAACAAATGTCCAACATTAAATCATAACAAAAGGACCTGAGATCTCATTCTGTTTATGTTACAGAATGCTGTTCTGTATGTATTGTGCTCTCTGAGTTTAAATTTATATATTTGCAGATGATCTAAACTATCTTCTAGGTTGTTGTCATATACTCTTCAAAGATTGATTATGCATTTCTCTCCATAAATACACATTTCTAGATGATCCTTAAAAACAAGATACTTAGACACTTCTAAATGGCATATACGATAGAATATGGTTGGGTTTTTTTTAAATGTAAGGGCAACATAAATTAACACAAATTTAGTTTTTCCCTTAGCCTCAATGACTAATATGTCCTAACTTCAATTTTTGGTGGGCACATAAAATACATGGTAAAATACCATGTATTTTAAGGGGTGATACATTGCCATTTGTCACAACAAAGCTATGTCTCTGATATAAATCATAGGTCTATGCAAGAGGAATTCAGATTATGACAATAGGTTTCTCTTCCATTTCCATGCATTATTTAAAGTTTAACCCTGCTGCCATATTGCCCAGTTACTAGTGCAGGCCAGTAACCACAGGTCTTATAAGATCTACCTACGTGAAGGAAAACATTTTCCAATCACTTACATAGAAGATAAAGCTGCTGGTGGCACAGCAGCAGGGGAGTTATCCAAAGAGAGGACATTATAGCCTATAGTCTTAGCTAAATAATTTAAATCTACCAAGTATCTTAACATTAGGCATAGCAATCGTCATCAAGTGTGAAGTATGTTCTGCTCAGATCCTATTTCTGCAACACAGTGAACATCTACTGATTGGCAGAAATACAACATCATCTTAACATGGAAGATATGATTGAGATAATAATGGTCAGATTAAAAAGATACATTAAAGAACAATAACAAATAAGCAAACAAATGCAAATAAAGTGAGTGAAAATATGCTTCTTCCAAATGCTGCTTTTATTAAAGTAGATAGGAAAGGATAATTCCTTGAGTAAGTCAGAAGTCCAGGAGAAGAATAAAAATTATTATTATTTATCCAATAAAGTTTTGACCATGCCCCTCCAACAATGCAATTTCAATAGAACTCTTCATAAGATGACCTTAAAGGGTCTCTATGCTATTTCATAGGGATGTGGTGGCTCAGTGGATAAGATGCTGAGCTTGTCGATCAGACAGGTCAGCAGTTCGGTGGTTTGAATTCCTAGCACCACGTAATGGAGTGAGCTCCTGTTACTTGTCCCAGCTTCAGCGAACCTAGCAGTTTGAAAGCATATGTAAAAATGCAAGTAGAAAAATAGGGAGCACTTTGGTGGGAAGGTAACAGTATTTTGTGCACCTTTGGTGTTTAGTCATGCCGGC
>AZIM01003263.1:155723-170542 GCA_000516915.1 Ophiophagus hannah | reverse complement strand
GTTAAAAAATTTGAATCCCACCCCTGCAAAGGAGTATTGGATCACCACCAGATATCTGAGTTTGTTGCTTGAAATTAACAATGAAATTAAATGAAGAGCTCTTTGCGAACCTAAACTGCTGAATTGCTTACAAGTGATTTAGTTCATCCTTTGTCCCCTCTGAATCATTTTGCACATATACTGGAAAAAAGTAATCTTAATTTGATTACACATTTATATGTGTGTTTTATGAAAGAGAGTGCACATACTGATGCATGCATGTATTCTTGTTGAAGATCTGACTATATATCGGACTATATATGTGAACATTCTCAGGATTCACATTCTGGGGCATGGAGAAAGATTTTAAGTATTATTTCAGAAGCCCTAGAGATTTGGCAGCAATTTAACTTCTTAATTTTTAGAGTCCACTTGCCTGAAGAATAATAAAAGTTATATGGTACTCAAGCCACTTCCTGTCACTGTCATGAGAAAACAGATTGCAGTTCTAGATTGGATCAAGAGTTACTGAAGGAGAAGTTCCCAAAGCTATTGGCAGATGTTTTCTGCAAGAGACAGGTGATAGAAACATGCTGCTGTTAATAGTTAATTAATAATATGATTGTTAATAGTCAATTCATAATCTGATAAGCAATGAATCCTGGAAGGTGAAGCATAAATAACAAAGATTGGCTCCCAGCCACTTCACTCTACTCAAGGAGAACTGAAGCATTACTCAGGATGCAAGTTTCCAGCTTTTTCTAACAGTTAAGAATTAGATTTATGATTGAATAAGCTTAGAAGAAATTAAATTGATAACTTTGATCTTTTCTTAACCATCATAAATTATTTTTTTTTCCAAAGGTTGAATTTTATTTTTGTAAGCAGTAGCTCCTGTGGCTTCTTTGATTATTCCAATAAAAAAGTGCCAGAAATAGAGTGGAAAAATGAGTATTTAAGTAACATCATTAACAATATCATTAAAAACTAGCTATTACTGAACAGGTGCAAAATTGTTAAATTGATGCTAATAACAGTAACAGTGAATGTTAACACCTATCTAACTAATGTGCTTTCACTGTGGGTGCTATTTGGGGAACTGAGATTCCCGTGAGCGCACAAAAATGAATCTGTGTTGATAGAAGAATAACTGCTAACAAAGATTATCAATTAAAATGAAGACAGCATTTATCTCTAATCAGTAAAACCCCTCTCTATGAAAAATGGAACTGGGAGGGGGGGGCACAGACCACAGTATCTAACATATCATTAAGTCAAAGCATTGTTCCATATTTTAGCTTCAAGCTAATTATTATTCTGACTGTCTTTTAATCCTTCTAAGATCTTCTCCAATTACAACAAGATCGTAGATATGTTCTTAGAAGACAGAAAATATTAACCCCAAACTGTTATTGCCTTCAAGAAACATTTTTTTCTTTTAATTTTAAAGTGCTCTATTATCTAGTTCTCAGGCGTAATATTTCTTTGCTGCGGGAAGTGTTTCTTTTAGTTAAAATACTTCTCTTTTTTTGCATTCCAGCACAAAATATTGAAGGAAGCCAACAAAAAGAAAATAAGAAAAACAGATCTCTAACACAATAAAACATCAACAGCTCCCTATGCCAGGTCCTTGGGAAGAACTCAATAAGTGGATAAAAATGCCAAATCCAATCAGAAAATCTGGCTGACTGTGCGATGAAAATAATACTATTTATTATAATTCTATTTTAATTAATATTACAATGATAGATTTAATATCCTAGATCCTTGGGAAGGATATGATAATAAAAAGTATAAAAACATATAAATCATAATCAGAAGTTCTGCATGCTGATTTGGGGTACTCTTGAAAAGCTTCATCTTTGTATATCCCAAGCATACAACAACATTCCCAGGCATTTTGGCAGTTTAAAATGAAATCTGTTTTTCTATTAATGAAGGTGAGGATTGAATCATAAACTTCAAAACAATTAGCTGAGATAGCAAAATGCAATATATTACTGTACTCAATATCTTGAGAAACAGCATAGAACAACATTTATTACAATTTGATAGAAGGTGTCATGAATATAATCATGAGAATGAGCATTAATTTGCCATCTGTTGTATTTGCAACAGATTATTTTCTATATTTGTTATATGTGCTTACAATATGCATAAATATGAATATTTAATCTGTGTTTTTATGTTGGCAGTTTAATAGCTGTAATAATGTCACATTAAAAATGTGCACAGAATCATAGGCCGATATTGCTATCCTGTAAAAGCTTATTCAGTAAGGAGAACTTTACAGAATAGTTTGGGAATCGTTTGACAATAAACATGCCTAGGACTGACAGGTTAAACATTTATTAAAACTCAGAACCACAGATAAAATCTTCCATTAGCACCTAAAACCTAGAGAGGAAACAACAAATAATTATCCTCCAGTAGTTCTGTCTCCGGTAGCTCTCTTCTGAAAGTTACTTCAAAGCAAAGTGACAGTGAGTAAGAACTTTTCAGGTGACAGTTGAACAAACAGGATATAATTTCCAGCAAACCGGCATTATAAAGTATAATTTTTATTGCCATTGGATTTTTCATCAAGCTAACAATCAACTGTGCTAAGCATTACGTGGTCCATTCACAGTTTGGAAAACCTTAATACTGCTAATGCTTGTTTCTCATGAGCCGTAATGGCATCACAACACACTGCCTGAATTGTATGTACTAGCCTGGGCAGTTGCACAAGCCGTAAGAAATGCATAATTTCGGAAGCAAACTACATGATACAGCGGTTCACATTCTGAAAACGATTCAGAAAAACTGCTTTAGATTTTGTAGGAACACAGCACTCAACAGCACCCTGCCTCACCCCCCCATGCTTTACCAGTTTGTGCATCTGAGTGAGCCTGAAAAGAATGGATGCTGTTGCTTTAAGAGATTCTTTAGTTCTAGTCAGTGGTGGATTAAGGCTCACTGNCACTGACAAATCTTGGTGCCCATCCTTCCTTTGTACATACTGTACAAACGAAGCCAAGCTTAGGCTACATAAATGTTTTTGTGGTGCCCCCTTTGTGCCTGGTGGTGCCCCCTTTGTGCCTAAGCATGTGCTTAGTCTGCTTAATGGTTAATACACTACTGATTACAGTGAATTAATCCCTGAAACAACAGTATCCTTTTTTTTCCAGATTTGCATGGAACTCTAAAAAGTCTGCTTTAAAAATGGATAACTGCTGTGCTTCCACTTGGGCAGGATTCAAAGCATTTCTTCCCAATGACTAGCAGAAGGATCCAATATTGCCCATACAACCTTCATACATCTACATTTAGGGTTGTCCCATATGAGGCCTGATGTAATTACAAAGCTGTCAAAAGGAGGAAAAGTTATCAAACAAAGCTAGTGTCTCACCATAGCAACCATTGTTGCCCTCTGCATCTATGCCAGGTCCAGTGAATCCTGGGCTACAGTAACAGCCATGGATTCCATTGCGAACTTCACATTTTGCATGCTTGTGACATGGGTTGGTACAGTTCTGGAGGCTGTAGCAACTATCCAGCAGGGTGGCAAAAAACACTACAGGGAATGAAAAGCAACACAAAACTGGTGATGTTAAGAGTAAAACCACATGCTGAATTTTAAAACTAGCTGTATATTTCAATAAGTTTGGGACTTACTAGTATGAAGCATCCTATTCCCAAATGCAAAATTACATTCACACGACTAAACTTTTAAAAGCTCTGCTTAAAAAAATATATCCGAGTAAGCATTTGAAAATATTTTTGTTAGGAATGTTTTATTGTCTCTGTCATATTTTATGTTGCTGTTTTTTCCATGCTATCATAAAAATTCTTTCCTTTATTTTATATATACATGTATGTATATGTGTATGTGTGTTTATACATACACAATATACACACATCTCCCCACACTTACGTATACAAATATATGCACATGTTTGCTTGTGGGTATTAATATAAAGAAAAAAAGAGTGAACAGATGAACAGTCTGATTAGGAGAGGTCGAAACCACATTCAGTAGGATTTACTCCCAGTTTTTTTTTTAAAAAAACTATTGCCTAATGATCAGGAAGTGCTTGGGTAAAACCAATTTGTACAGGAGAGAACTTATTCACCTATATACTGCTTTTCTGGATCACAGTCCTAATATACAAGTCTAAGATCAATTGCTTCATGAAAATCAGAAGCTACTTTCTTGAATAAGGATGACCAGAGCTACAATAATAGATATATTTTAAAGGTTATGATTAAATAACTTTGTAAATTTAACTTTGAACTGGTTCATATCCTGTGGCATTATTATACATTATTAATATTCTCTCATGCAAAGAACGCATTTAAAAAAAACAAATCTGGCCATTTATAAACAAATAAATCTTTGGCTGTGTTTTATTACAATACAATTTCTCCAGATTCAATGAGAATGAATCCTTAAAGGTTCTTGCATGCCAGTTCTTACAGATGCTAAATATCTGTTGCACTTGTCAAATGTAGCACCTACCATAAAGGAACTTCTGAATTGTTAAAAGAACCTTGTTTCTTTCCTAACTCTAATTTAGTCTTTATCTTTATTTAGAACAGGAAATCACCTACCTAAAATGAAGAGAAGCTTCATGGATGGTGCTTCTATGAAGTGTCCAGTTTCAAGTTCCATCGTTACAAATGAAGGAATCTTGTTGGATGTTGTATGCTCATGCGCCCAATATCCACTCATGCCAACAGAAGACAAAATCCTTGTAAAGTTATTGTTCTTATAATGACATGTATCCTTAGATATGGTCTTCCAGATCTTTTAAGGAAAGGGCAAGGTAGGGTCAAACGGTGAATTACAAGTTGTGAGATAAAAGAAAAGAGTTATATAGAAAGGCTAACAGAAAAGATGGGAATGTCAAGATCAGCATGGAAGGTAAGTACAGATGTTGAGATGTTAAAGGCTGTGGAAGGAGTTTGTAAACCAAATGTGGCCTTGGAAGGCTATGGAGAACAGATCAAAAGTAAAAGGGGCAAACCAGGTTCTAGCTTATTATCTCTCTTTGTTGAAGGCAGTTGAGTATATCAAAACTCTAGTATCCCAAAAGCCTGTGAAGTCTGACTGCTTCTGTCTTGTTGATGGCTTTCCTTGAGTATCCAAAATATCCCGGCTGCTATATAAATTTTTGTCACTTTAAGAGCAGCAGTTTAAGAAGGAGGTACAGGAAATCCACTAAGATTTCTTTTGTGTAGAAAACAAAGATGTAAAGCTCTGGAAGGAAGTAGGCAGGAAACTGAATGTGCAGCAAAGAATTTCAGGGCCAGAAGGGAAACCTATGCAGGGAGATATAAGTAAAAACTCTAAGGAGGTGACATCACAATAATTAAGGGATAAAAGGAGCAATAAAATAAATTATACTATGCAGCGGGGAAGTGGGAAACAAGAATTTTGTTAGACCAAACAAAGAATGGTAAAAAAAAAATAATGCATTCTCTTTATCTCTGATGTGGTATTTCCTGTTAGAATCTATGCTCTGTGTGACTTCTTCGGAAGCTTGCTGTAAACCTCTTCCAACATGATGTACTGAAATGTCATTCTCTACATAAGGAACATCTCATTGTTTCTGTTACGGCATCATCTTCCAAGGCTTTGATTGAATGGAAGCTTGATTACAAATAAGATTTAGTGCTTGAGAAAGTACTATATTTCAATGTTTATCTGAAAATACTATATAATATTAATAATGAGGTGACTGCAGGCCTTCTGTGTGAAGGCAGATGGCTCTTTCTCCCAAAATAGACAATTGGGTGTAGTTTAAGCTAAACATAAAAGCTGTGGGAAATCTTACTGTGTACTCCTAAGCTGCCTCCCGTTTTACTTTGAACAAACTCTTCAAAATAAATTAAATCCAGAAGTTCTTGGTCTGACAGAAGTGTCAACCATCACTTTTGTGATGCTCATGGAATAGGATCTTTTCCCTTTTTTCGGGGGATATACACCATCCTTACTCCATCTTACTCCATCCTTGTGCTTCTCTACAAAAGAAGTCTACAGAAAGGGAAGCAGTTTTTTTTCGGTTGCCTATCACTCTCCTGTCATGTTTTGTTCATTTAGGGATAGTGTACAAAAGTACCAATAGCAATAAATAACAGCAGAAAGGCCGACAACATATAGACAGAAGAATCTAATGAACTCACAGATGCCCAATAATTCTATTTTTTGATACCTACCCTGCCTGGACAATGACTGAATGAAATAAATGCCCAGACATATAAAACCATGTAATAGGATAGGATAATTTTCTAGTCTGGTGATGTTAGGAAAAATTCACTAAACTATACAATGGGTGCCAATATATATATTTTTAAAGATCAAAAGCAGACACATGGGTTCTTCCAACTTTTAAAGCTTTAAAATCTTTGTGCTAGTAGTGAGTAGCCTCCTGCCATAAATTCCAGTGAAAATGGATTCCCGAATTCACTCCCAATAGGACTGAGACAGATGGGGTTCTTTTCCCATCTTATTGTTTTCTGTCTGGACTGTATTTCATTTTACAAGGGATTTATAAATAACTAGACTCTAAACTGTTTAAGAGCCACCTTCCTCAGCTTGTCCAGTTTTACACGAAAAAGGTACATCAAGCTATCAATCACTTTCTGGGTGAAGAGGTATTGTTATTTACACATTTATCCAATGGACTGATTCCTCTGAAACTTGTCCTTTTTCACTGCTTGTTATCTTTAAAAATGTGTTCTGTAATTCAGAGAAAGGAGTATACATTTATATGTTTCTGCTTGAGAATATTTCCGTATATATTGAGGTACTTCCTTAGATGCATTTTTAGTAACTATTTATGTAGATGTAATAGGACTTTTCTAAGCACAAGAAATTTCCAACCTTCCAATTTTACACTTTAAATGGAAAAGGACTTGGGTGGCTGTTCTTATTATTAAAGTCACCAGAATGTGATGGACACTTTTGCATGAAAGGCAAAATAATTCATTGCAAACACTAATAGCCAATCAGAATTTGTCTCTCCTAGCCAGAAAGGAAGCAAAGATATTTCAGGAGATCACTGTTCAGGTATTGAGCAGGAAATGATATTAAAGCAAAATCCAGCTGTTGCTGCAGCAGCAGTATTAATGCCTGTCAATGAGATTTCCCCATTTTCAATGTCCCCACAAAAAAAATCCAAAACAAACAGACAGGGACCAGAAATCAAGATGGGGAAGGTTCACAAGAACTGCATTGAGTAAACATTGGCATAATCGGTCCCTATCATGCAAGAAGAAGGCCTTAGATTAATCTCTGCTTGATTCAGTTTGTAGTGTGTGCTATGAAGAGAAATTTGTGTTCCTGAGTTTTTTTCATCTATAACAAGTCTCACTTCATGTAACAAAGCAGGAAGAAGCATGTCTCTACACCTATTCAATTTCTCTTTTAGTTAACATGCATTCTCCCACCCTTTCTTTAATTTATTACTATCTTTCCACCTGTATTTCCACATCCCCCTCCATTTTGTCATTTTAGTAAATATGTTATCAAGGTGCACAAATTCATTTGCTGGCTCTAATTTGTTGCCATCTTGGATAATTAGAATTCTTCACTCCATTTCCCTTGTCATATTTTTCAGCTGTATTTCACCATCATTTATAAGACTGACAAAAAAGAAGAAAGAAGAAAGAAAACCACATAAAAAGTTCAGAGGTGGAAAGGAGGGAAAAAGAAGGAGTTTGATGGGGAGCTTAGATGAGCCAAGAAGGCAGGAATGAAAGGTGAAAAGCAGACAGGAGCAGGAAAGGGGTCAGCTCATAAGACTATTACGGATAATACAAGAAGCTTACATCAGATGTAGCAGGCAACAGAGAACTGGCAAAGATGACAATTTAGGAATGTCACAGCACTATCTTAATGGAGGATTATTTTCACAACAGATTAGTGGCAAACCTGAATGTTGAGGGTATCAGCAGGAACCTGAAGAAAATGAGGTTGCAATAATCAAGGATGAACAGGATGATGGACTTGACAAGTTTTATATTTCTGTGGTGAGAATGAAGAGGAAATGGAAGATTTTAGAGACATTTGGGAGATAAAACCACCTGGATTTAGTGATCATATCTACCAGTATATGGGGATAAAGAGTCAAGTGACACCTGAGAAGGGACCATAGAGTACAGGAGAAAAACATGCTTTCAAAATCGACTGTATTATCAAGGTTTTCTTATGACTCTTCCTGAGTGAAAAATCAGAAAATGTTAAGCTCTTCTCTATAATCAAATAGAGTAAATAAGCACCAAAATGCCTAATCTGCATTTTGTTAAAGATGTAAAAGACATTCTAATCATCACTTCGGCCAGCAGTAAATTTGAAAGTCTGCATTCCAACTTCACAGTGACACAAATTCTAGTGTCAAACAAAATTGACTAGCGTTTGTCTTTTCTCAATCAATAATCTGCAAAAACAAAAAAAAGGGCCAGAGAGAAAGTGTGCTAGTGGAAGTTATATGCAATAACATTTGCATTTAAAAAGTCTGCATAAGGAAAATGTCAAAGTATGGAAGCTGGGTGAATCGCATTAAAAATCTTTCTTGAGCAATTTATTGCAACTGTTACATAAATTATGGGCTGATACAGGAAAGACTTCCATATGTTATGGAATATTGCATATGTAAACTTAAACTTAAATGTAAGATGTTTTTGGCGGAAGACAGAACAATTAGAAGGATTTGTTGTGGGGGGAAGTGTCAAAAAAGTCCAAATGGCAGTTGTGACCAGACAAATAAAAACTTGCCCGTTCTGTACATTGGACACGTGACATGTGTAAAAACATATGCCACATATAAAATGGGACAGGGCATCATTACGGCTGCCATTTTGATTCATTGTTCCCTAGCATACATCTTTGAAACAGTAATATCATTGACCTTCCCTTCCTCAAGCTTAGTTGCCATGTCTTCTTTATTTGGGGGAAGGAGCTCTTCTTTTGTGACCCCTTCTTTGTGTCCTCAGTGGCCAATTAAGACTCCTTTAGCTTCACTAAAGGTTGGTTCCAGGAAGAGATAAAACTGGTTGGAACTAAATATACATTATAATTTTCTTGTAAATCTGCCTCAGTATGGGAACAGGATGGTTATTATATTACATACTTTTGCACTCCTAACCACATGCATAAAAGACATTCAATCAATATGGATCAGCATACTGTAGCTGTTTGCCTTAAGAGTATTGGGATTGTGATTCATAGTTGTGCAATTTTCTGGACAAAAGGAGAGAAACTGTCTGTATGGTCTTCTACAGCTCTGGGAGCCTCCTGTAGAAATATTAATCAGGACAGACTCTATGTTAGGCCAGACAATTTCCACCCCTGAGGCTTTTTATTTAAGGCATCTTCCCCTCAAAATATATTGTTATATTCCATGTGCGATGAGCTTTTGACAGGGGGATGATTTCTCACACAAGATCACTCAAGCTATGTTATTTAATCCTGCGTAGAGGATTGCACCTACCGGTTTATTTGTTTATTTTGGTGAGAGGGGTCCTACCCTTCTGTACATGGCCATGATCTGTTGCAAGGATTGGTGGCCTTTTCCTTGGTGGGACTGTCAAACTTTCAGCTATCCCCTAACCCGTCTCAAGGCAGAATCTGCAGTTTGCACAGCTGCAAATTTTACAGTGCTGTTAGATCGTCTGTAATTTTTCTTCCCTAATAGTCTGTCACATTCCATTTGCCTTCTTGACCTTTGCAGCATATTGAGCTGATGTTTTCAGTGAACTATCCAAAAGGCCTCTGTATTTGTGCTTTTGGATTCCTTTGTGTTTTATTGCTGCCTGCTCAAAATACATGGTCTTCTGGGAGGGAAAAACCCACCATATTGCCTTTTCTTTCTAAAAACATAATTTACCTCATCATTCTCTCATGTTGGCTAGGTGAGGCAGTGTCAGTAATATTTACCTTTGTCCCTGTGAACTACATAACTGTGACCTCTTAAGCAAAGGTAGGATTTCCCATGGTTTCAGATTGTTGTGCCTGCTAACATTTCTAGGAAAGCCTCCAGGTTTCAGACAGTTATAATTCATACTGTAAAACCTCCTAGAAGTTCAAGTAGGAGATTTTTGAAAAATTAAGCCAGCATCTACAGAAGAAAAATGTTATGATTTTAATACTTTTTTTTGCAGTACTCACTACAGTTCTGAATAGCAGAACAAAAAATGTCAGGCAGACCTAAGAATTATGTAGAAGCAATATTTTAAGAGCAATTTAAAGTTGGAGTTTTCCAACTTTAAAGCCTGGGCTGCTGTTATACAACAAGCAGGATAGATAACTGTTTGTCCCTCTTAATAAGCATCCAAAGTAGGCATACACCTAAATTATTTGTGTTTAAGTTTTGAGGCCTTTTATACAACTGTAAGATCAGCTGCATCCATAGGTCTGTTGAGCTGCTCATTTTCTTTTGCATATCCAGCCATTTTTGTATAGGCTGATAGGAAACAAATTGCTTTCAAACATGCTTTCAAAGGAGAAGGTTTCTCATTTGTAAAATGTGGAGATCTTGTGCTTATCTTGGTTGCAGCTTTCTATTTCTTATTTACAATCAGCTTTGCAGCATTCCTGGCTTTCTGTACTTATCATAAAGCCCAAGGGAAATGGACACACAATAATCTCTCTGCTGTGGCTTTTTTCAGATCAGGAAGTGGGGGCAATCAAGGATCCGCTGAGGTATGGAGAGATATGAAGTAGGAAAAACAACAACCGGGAGCTTCCTCAATCAACCGTCTCTCAACAAAGGTGAGCTTAAAGATGCCACCAAAAGAAATTCTAAAAATACCTTGAAAATGAATCAGAAACTTGAGCCTCTCATAGGGAAAAAGGTTTTGAAGGAAGGAGGAGAATACATTTGGACAGAGTATTTTTTACTCAGGCAGATGTGATTCAAAAAAACATCACACAAAAGTTTGATGCAGCAACACGTAAGATTATAGCTTTTAAAGGAATTCAGCCTCAAGAAAGAGAAAATCTGAAGGAATTAGGTGCCATTCATCTTACATTATTGTTTATTTTGATGCATGTTTCCAACCAAATGTTCATGATGGTATACAACAAAATCAAAATGCATAATTAAAAACTACATAATCAAATTATGACAAGGCAAGAGAAATAAACAATAACCAACATTAACACATTGAATATTTAATATTTAAACATTAAGATTAAAAATTAATAAGAAAGAAGACACCAAAAATAAACAACAATCATTATATGAACCCTGAGGCAGAAAATTAAACTAGGACTACAATATTTATACTATATGCATATTTATTTGAAAATAAGTATCACTGTGTGCAGAGGTACTTACTCTCAGGTAATTGTACAGGAATGTATTCATCATAAAGAAGACATTCTGACATGTCTGTTATACCCTCTTGAATAGATTTTATTTTATGCATTTATGAATGTTGAATGCAGAGATTTTCTCAGTCAGAATCACACAGAAATAATCAATTCACTTACAGGGAGGGTGGGGTTTTAATTATACAGTTGTGGCCACTATCTTGACTTTTTTGATATCTCCTTCGAACACATTGTTAGTTATTATTTATTTGTTTATTAGATTTGTAACTCCAGGTGGTGAACACACATGATATTCCTTCCTTCTCTTATTTTCCCCACAACAACAATCTTGTGAGGTGAATTGACTTGAGAGAGAGAGTGACTGGCCAAAGTCACCCAGCCGATTTTCATTCCTAAAGCAGGCCTAGAACTCATGTTTCCTGGTTCCTAGACCAGCACATTAGCCACTGTAACAAACTGGCTCTCTTTATATTCACATAATTCATATGACTAAGGATTGTGAAATGGTAGGCTTTGCTTCAGTGTTATGCATGCGAAGTCATTTATTCATCTGAACAACTATCATTGGACAGAATGTTTATTTTTATTTTCTTTTTTATTTACTTTCTGGCATAACTATTTAAACAAGGATTAAGAGATTCCATATAATCTTGAAGACACAATGTTTATTGGACTAAAGTTCCCACAGTTAGCTTTCTTCTGCCTTTACGGCAATTTTTACAATAGTATTGTTAATAATAAAATATAAAATAATAATATATTTAATTTAATCTAAAAAAGATGGAAGGCGACAAAGCAAAATATCATTTTCCAATTTTATTTTTTCCCTCTAAAAATCAAGAGTTTTGACCTATAATATTTTAGTAAACATTCTTAGAAAAGAATAATAAAACCATAATTGTAGGTCAATACTGGATTTGAGGGTGCTAGGGGCAGGGGTATCAGCAGGATCTGATTATAAAAAGTTAATATAGTGACATGATGGTACAATTCAAGCTCCTCAGGTTTTTTATTTTTTATTTATTTATTATAAGAAAATTTAGAATTTAACTCATTTTCAGTAACTCCAGGCAGCTTACAAGACTAAGGTTTTTATGCATGAGTCTAGTGCACACACACAAACACACACAAACACACACACAAAACCATAGATAGGCTACGATTGAAGAGCTGCAGCCACCTTCTTGACATTTTCCACCATACTGATCAAAATGGGACATTGCTTTCATTTGAGTAATAAGGAAGTCTGTGCTATGTTGTATCTGTGTGAAAGCCCAGTTAGTGAATTAACAAGACACAAGGCAGCAATTCTGTGAAGTGATATTTGACAAGTATTCATCATTCCTATTATGCCAATCTACATAAAAGCATCAAAGAACAACATCTTAAAAATTTGTAATTCTTCCTTCCTTCCTTCCTTCACTCCTTCCTCCCTCCCTTCCTTCCTGGACAAAAACAATTTAAGGCACATTTTAGCTTATAAACAATAGTTCTAGAGCAAGTTAAAAGGTTTGAGATAACCTTTAATTTTTCTTCACAGTTTTTATTTTTCTGTGCTGCAGAGAAACTGGAAAGGTTGATGGGTACAGTATAGTTTTAAATGATGTGTCTTGTTTATGATGCTTCTTATGGCCAATTTCTGTAGGATTTGAATGGGACCATATGATTATAGTCTTAAATTGTCATATAAATAGACTTATTTTGTTCCATTTCCTGTTCCCTTCACTGTCCTTGTCAATGGAATGGATAAAGCTTATATCTTATCCTATTTCTGATTGACTCACATAGCTGACATCAGAATAGATTAAATGTGTGCCTACGTGACCACAAATTATTTCTTTTAACAATGACTTATTGAATTTAATGCCAGATATACTTTGTTCACATTCTGTATTTTAGTCATTTGGCAAAAATTGTAGTGCGGTCTTATCTCAAAAATTGATATGTAGTTTTATGCATTTTCCTCAGTGATTCATATAATAGGAGAAGGAGAGGGAGAAAATAATCTTTAGTTATTATATAAGTCAGTTTTAAATGTCATTCCAGAGGAACAACTCATTCACACATGAATTGATATAGTCAATACATATTCCTTTAATTGCAATGGATTTTTCAATTGATTCTAATAGAAACTGATTTTTGATCAGATTAATTCAATTCACACACATACAAAAATCAATATTTGTAGGATGGTTTTCTCACACCTAGATATACTGCATTATGGTATTTGATTGTCTGGATCATTCACTGTGAACATAAACCATGGTTAGACCTTTGACACAGCCAAGATCATTGCCATATGGTGGTTTGTGATGGTCAATTTCAAAGGGATGGAGAAAATCAATGGCAATGGCCATATTAATGTGTCTGGAATCTCTACAAGTTTAAACTGCCAGAAAATTGCTTTCATACTTAAGCTTGTGCAATTTTAATGGTTATAGATCAGATGTTGATTATTTCTTTATGTAAGTGCTGAAGAAACTATTTTGAGAATAAAATGTGTCAACCGCAAACATTAAACTTACATTTTCTGTGGAACAATAATTTACATGGAATCTTATGTTATTACTATTTTTGTGTTAGCCCACCCCATCAAAAAAAGGGGGGGAATCAAAACTACTCATTTTACTATTTATCTTCTTGTCATCCATCAATTTCATACTTATTAAATGAGTTGGGGATGGTATATTATGTATACTATAAATTAGTGTTTTTATGTCTTTGTGCAAGCTTCTTCAGACCTATAAGAGGGAAAAACTTCACATTTCTGAGTGGAGAAAATAATTGTCTTAAATGAAATATGTTTAATTGGTCATAAAACTTCCTCCAAGTTCCTACTCTTTCTTTAAGTTTTGCCAATATATGTCCAGCCCATTGCTTAGCTCATGAGACTGACACTGAGAAGGTTAACAAACAAATTGGAATTCAATGTGGAGCACGGATTTATCAATCAAGAATTTTTTTTTTAAAAAAGAGAGATTCCCACAGAATAAAAATAATACATTACAATAAAACAATAAGAAATAGCAAATCAAAACAAATCTTCCTGAAGAAACAGCTATAATATCCAGGAGAATATTGTAGAATGTTCTTTCTCTTTCCAATAGTGTCTGGAAAATCTTATTTCTTATAGTTTTCCAAAAAAATAAATACATCATTTTTTTTGTGGAGAAATGCTTTTCCGAAAAGGTGGTGATGGGAGTGGCAGGGTACACTTTGAGAATTGCCAGATAATATTGGAGTTTTGTAGGAATGAGCATACTGAACAGACTCCAAGATATACTTAATTATTGGTACTGAATATAAAATTTTCTATTAATGAAATAGTGTGTCTAGTATATAAACAGATCTAACATTAGACTTTAGAAACTAAAGTCCTTATTTAGTCTTAGTTCGATATTGGTAAAAAAAATCTTTCCAATATTGATATGGCAAAGCCTCATAGGAGAACTTTGGACTCTTGGTCATTGCAACATAACTTTTAATTTTTGGTATATAAGCAGGGGTGGGATTCAAATTT
>AZIM01003263.1:44385-54833 GCA_000516915.1 Ophiophagus hannah | reverse complement strand
TCTTTCCTCACTTTTATATTAATTTAACTTAATATTTTACATATGCCTTTTCCCCACAGGGTTTGGAGTAAGGGGGTAGGGAATTGAGAAAATGGGACAAATGCAAACTGTTTATATTTGCAAAATTGCTTAAAAAAATGCAATCACTTTTGAATTTAAAACTCCCCTCATCTAACATGAATATTACCAGACCAACCAACGAGATCACAAGATAGGGAAGTAATGAATATCTTATGTAGAGAAAACCAAGAACAGATATGTGTTCATGAAGATCAAAGCCCATATTATAATTTTCTCTGGAATCTGCTGTGGTTTTTTTTCTCCTCTTGATTTCTAAGCAAAAGATCTGAGCTGAAATAAAATCCATTGCACCAAGAATAGGATTGCTCCTTCCCCCCGCCCCTGTATTTTTTTTATAGGGAAGCTTGGAAAACAAACCATGCTATTTCTTCATGTTTTAAGATGTGATTTTGAACTGAATTAGAACTGAATGAATAATTAGCCACCAACAGATTGTGAAATGCCAGCAAACACTGTGTCATTATTATTATTTTCCCCAAACTGATTGATTATATGACTCTCCTCCCTACAGCCATACCAAAAACAACGTGCTAGAAAGTATCAGACTTGTGGTATTCAGATTCTCTGGCTCTGTCAATTTATTTTGAAAAGTTGCCCAGTCATTTTATAATCCACTGTTGGAGGAATATAGATTTGAAAAGAAGGATAAAGGTTTGGACCTTTATTGGCTGATAACAGTTGATATTGCTTGATATCCTATGAAGGAGCAGAAATGTGTGATGTTCAGTAGTAAAAGGCAAGCAGTCCTACAGAATTTTTAATGGTCCTCAAAGTTCAGGCTCAGAAACCTTTTTGTTGTCGAAGAGCTGAATGTCATATTTATTGGCAGAATAAGGATAAAACTAGGTTTTATTGTTTCCTTCCAGTCACATAAAGCACATGCAATGTGTGCACTTAAAGTACCACTTTCCTTTCCCCTCTCCCAAAGGCAAGAGTGTAATGGTATTGAGGGAGGTAGAAAAGCAGCATTTTCTTTGAGAGTAAATAAGTCCCATTTCAAACATCAGATGCAACATCGACTCTATCTAGCCATTGATTTTTATATAATGAATGAATTAATGCTCAAAACCTTGAAAATGCACTTTGGAAATTTCAGCAAAGATTGATAAACATGGATTTCATCTTGCTTTATTGGAAGCTTATTTAATTGACTGCAAAGTGATCTCTGAAGAGGCATCTCTAATATTGTTGTACTTTTGCTGTGGGCAAATCCTGAGCCAATTCAGACTGTCAGTTTTAGGATTTAATTGGTGATTCCTATAAAATGAAATACAGTTTTGCTTGCAACGGAATCTTAGACCCCTCAATTATTTCTCCCGAACTTTTCATATACAAATAGTCCAGTGGTGGTATTCAATTTTTTTCCCTACCGGTTCTGTGGGCATGGCTTGGTGGGAGGGTCATGTGACTGACTAGGTGTGTCCAACTTGATGTCACTCACTCCCATGCCCAGCCACCATGTGTTTTTTTTGTGTGTGGCTGGAGGCTTCTTGTAGCAAAAATTACCAACCTCCAGCTTTGCTCTGCTTCTCCAATGTGCCACTGCCAACTTGTTCTATATGCCAGCCATGCAGGCGCACCCCATTACCTGCTGCGCTACTCCACTCAGATTTGACTTTGCAAGTCCCTCTGGCACAGCAGCAGCAGGCAATGGGATGTGCCTGCATGGCCGGNTGTTGGGGAAGCAGAGGTTCGTATTTTCATTGCAGGAAGCCTGCAGTTGCCGTGGTGGGTTTTTTTGGTGTGGCTGGATTCTTAAGGAAGGGAAACAGGGTGACATGTCATGCTTAAGGGAGAGTGGGCGGTGAGTGTGTGGCAAATGGGCGGTGGCTCTGGAGCAAGGCCAGAGCCGGGGAATGGGGTGTTCCCTGACCCGGCCGAGGCAGGTGGTGGCTCTGGGGCCTCAGGAAATGGTGCATCCCTGGGGCCCTGGCCTCCAACCCAAGGTGAAGAGCAAGCAGGTGGCATGCATTGCTCACCTTTGGTGAGCTGAGCTGAGCTGAGTGGGCACTGGCGAGGCAACTGGTGACACGATTAGCTAGACTGTGTGGCGAAGGCAACATATATAGGGTGGGGGTGGGCAGGGCAAGCATGGAGTGGTCAGAAGGGGAAAGTGAGTGACCATCAAGTGACCAGAAGGGGTAAATGAGCAAGTGGTGACCGGGTGACCAGGTGGGGGTGTGGCCATCCAGAAGTTGCTACCGGTTCAGCAATCTAGGCCAAATTGCTGTTACCGGTTTGCCCGAACTGGTGCGAACTGGCTGAATACCACCTCTGAAATAGTCCTCAGCTTATGAACGGTCATTAGTTTCGAGTCATTGCAAACGGTGTTCTCTGGGATCAGGTCGAGGGGCTTGAATTCTATTGGTCCTCATTTAGCACCAATTTTGGTTTGACCACTAGTTGCTAAATTCTTGTATTAGAGGTAGCAATAGTAATTTTTTTTAGGCTTGAACTCAACAAATACTCATTATTTGTGCATTTCAATGGGCTGGCCATAAACATTTTAGCTAATTAATTAGCTAACAGAAAAAAAAATCTTCTAAAATTGTAAACATACACTACAGGTTGTCTTTACTTGATGAGTTTTATTCATTAACTCTTCAAACTTAACAATGGTGCTGAATGACCAATCCCTGAAGATGTGACCATTGTAGTGCCTTCACAGTGATGTTGCAAAAATTTGGGTGATTGGCAATCCATCCACATTTACACCCACAGGGAGCTTCAAGTTCCCCCTGCCACCAATCTTCACCCCCAATTTCTGCTCTTTTGGTCACCTTGTGCTGTGCAGCCCTTGCCATTACCAGCTGACCATGTACATCTTGTTCCTCCTGCTGCTGCTGAAGTTCGCCCAGCTTGGTCCTTCACGAGCATAGTTGGTCAGGGATGGCTGTCATTGCTGGAGTGGCAGGGTGCCTACTGCCTCCAACTCATGTTCCCTGTCTTCCTCCTGCCACTGCCGATGAGGAACATCCAGCCTTGGCTCTTCGTGAGGCAGCTACTGGCTGCCTGATGCCCTTTTCCTGATGCTGCACAATGCCTTCATGAAGTTTTGCTGTCTAGGGAAGACTTTAAAACTTTACAAGTTGGAAAAACATTGCTTTTAAGTATTTGAAAGGGTGTTCCTGCCACCACAAAATAATGTTTGTTTTATATAAAATGACCTATTGGATTGGATTTTTATAACTTACCTATCAGACTGAATTTAGGAAACACAGTGCATTTTCTAGAGATATCTTGGCAAGGCCCTTTGCTATTTAGTCCAAGTGGTTCTAACTTCTTATCACCAAACTCTCCTCATGAGTAATTCTATCTAAGTTTCATTTGTTAGCCGACTTGGCATGCTGAGTGACTCATTTTCTGCCAGAAAAGATGCTTTGATAACTCACTTCCAACAATCAGCTCCAAAATATTTAAAAAGAACATTTTCGTTCCTTATGCACACAAATCCTCAAGCCCTCATTCTTTCTGTCTGCAATTTGGAACAATTATTCTCAATAAAATACAATCACTGCCAAAATCTAAATGCTTTCATTCTTTATGTTTTCCCCATGCTATACTATAGGAAAATAAAGATGTTTTTCCAAATTTCATTCTAGATCTAGGCAATGTTTTAAAGTTAAATGCCTTGGCATTCATCTGCATTGGTCCAGTTTCACAAATTAGGCCTTGAAATTCAGTGATGTACTGTAAGTAAAACTTTTCCAGCTTCAAGGCAAACCTCTCACATTGGGCCTCCAGAAGGTGTAGAGCTATGACAACCTGCATTTCTCGTGATTTCTTACTGGCTGTTTACATATCTGACAAACACCCAATCAGATGCTTTGCAGTAGCTAGTTTGCAACAGTATATGAGATTAAGAGTTTTAGTTTTTCTTAGGAAGTTGAAATGTTGGGGTGGGATTCAAAGCAGAGCAGGGATGCCAAACTGGTGGCTCGCAGGGAGGATGTATCATGCGCAGGCCATGCCAACCCCAGCTCTGCGAAGGGAAAAAATGACATGATATGTCAAGTGATGGCAATGTGACGCCGTAAGTTTGACACCAATTGAGGTAGAGCCATAACAGTACCAGAGGAATTCTGGGAACCATGAAAGGAACTGAAATAGAAGAAGTATAATGGTTGCAACTAAGATGGATCTAGATTAATTAAAGGCAGTTGATAAACCAGAAATATCTTGGGCAGTATTAAAATCCTGGACCTTTGTTTTGTTTCTCAGTTGGTGGAAGGAATCTGAAATAGAAAAAGACACAATCCCAAAAAGTCTGCTGAAGATGAAGAGGGATTTTTTTTTCTATGCAGTGCAGAGGAATAGAATTTAGGCAGAAATCTTGAATATGAAAAGAACTTCTTTCTGAATGTATTTTAAGAAGCCAGCCAAGTAGCATTATTAAGTGACTGGATGAAAGAAGGGAATGACACCATTGGAATATACATTCTGTTTAAAGTTGCCTAGCTGGGAAAACGCAACTAGTTGAAGCTGCTTGCTTGCTTTGATATCTTTTCTTAATAAAGTAGAGACAACATAAAATAACAAAAGATAGTAGTTGCACTGTATCTTTCACTGAATCCTGAGAACCTCCAGGAAACCCCTGTGACACAAACCCCTCAAGCCACAATAACTGAGAATAGGCAAGAAGAGAAGAGTTATGGAGCTGGATCTTCCCTGCTGTAATAACAATTCTGAATTTCATAAAGATGTCTCTTCACCTTATCAGCCAATGAAAGCATTCTTCCCTCCTATCTACTCCTCTGCGCCCTCCATGCAATATACATTCACTCATGTGTCCAGGACATATTTCCCTTCTTGGTATATTTTTGACTCTCTTGAGGTGTTTGGGCCATATGTAGCTTGGAGTCTCAAGTTCTACATTTGTGTTGTAGGCTCATAGGTGTGTAAGTAATGAACAAGTTCAAATGTTCACTGAGGGGCATTGGAAGAAGGATTAGATCTTGTCCTGCCCTTGGTGGCATTTTAACATTGGACAGCGAGAGTGGCATATAAATTTAATAAACTTGATAGATGAAATAAGGACAGAAGCCTTGGATATTCCAGAGCCCCATCTTGACTCTGACTGGTTTCACAGCACTAAGGAAAGAAAGCAAAATATTAAAGGGTAAAGGCCAATGGATTTAAGTGTTAATGTCATGTTCCCTTTTGCAAATGAATCATTGCTGATACCTACTGTTCTTGATAACTATTTTTTAAAATGCCATAGTGTACCAGCTGTGGCCCAGGTCACAGAAGTGATATATTTTCTGTCCACTGGGGAAAAAAATGTAATTTAGCATAGAACCAGCAGAGATGTTCACATCTATGCATGAAATTTGTTCTTTCTACAATAAATTTATTTCCAATGAATATAACAAAATTTTTATTTGGTTTCAAGGCTACATTTTTTGGAGCAGGGCTTTTTTATATTTTATTCTGAGGGCTCAGAATGCAATGTATTGTATTTCAGGAAATGTGATACTGGTTTAGATTTATTTTATTGGCTCATTTTTAAAGCAAAAAGATAAGTACTTGTCTCATGTAGTTCAGGTTTTAGACTGGAGTGCTATTGTGACATTTAAAATAAGGGGCCTAATTCCACAATAACAATATTTTCCTGTTTAATTTTTTACAGAAAAAATGTTTTGATTAATGTAAACTGTATTCTTAAGTTATCCAGTTTGGTGACACTCTATATTGTAATACCCTCTAATTTGAATTCACCCTTATTCTAATCATTTCTTTATGCCCTTTATTTGTCATGGGTCCCATTAAACATGGGAGCTCAATAGCCATTCTAAGGCAGGAAAAGGGCCAAATGATGACACTTGTGTCATGATGCAAAAGATATAAGATACGTACTTGCATCAGATATCATAACATCACTGCATAATTTGTGTGATGTCTTCATGGACATGTCATTGCATCTTATTATAGATACCACTGTTAGAAATAGAAAATTTGAAATGCATGTGTACACAAATACATGAACGCATAAAAGTACATTTCAAGATATGCATAAATATAGAGCCAGTTCGGTCTGGTGCTAAAAGCACCAGGATAGAAAGTGGGGACTCATGAAAGCCAGCTGGGTAGCCCTAGGTCAATCCCTCTCTCTCAGCCCAATTTACCTCACAGGGTTGTTGTCGTGAGGAAAATGGGAGGATATGCTGGATATACTTGTTGCCTTCAGTTATTTCTAAAAATAATAAAGGCGAGATATAAACAAACAAATAAATAAAAAAGTATGTTTCAATCTACACATTAGTTTTTTAAAAAGGTAAAATTTCTCAAGCCTAAGTATCTCTATAGATTTTAACCAGAGTCTATTGAAGGATTCTGTTTATTTATTTTATTTATTAATTAAATGTTTGTGCTGCCCAGCTCACAGTCAAGTGACTCTGGTCATAACCAAGAGAGTTCCAAGCGAGAGGCAGACTGGAAACTAAGTTCATCAAACCATGCTTTAAATCTTGGCATAATCTTACAGCAAAGACATCATCACTTCCTCTCTGCTATATAAATTGTGCTTGGAAAGAGATTGCACTTCATGCACAATATGATTTGCATTTTAACATTCCTCTTCTGATCATGTGCAAAAGCTTCCAAAAACTGAAGAAGTGTTTTTAACAATTAGGAAAATAAACATGACTTACAAAGAGTCCAATTTGCTGAGTGGTTTGTCATTTGCTAGATTCCCCGCCCCTCTAGTGAAGTGGACATGGGATCTCTCCCTTGCAAAGAAATATTTACTCTGCTATCGAAAACAGTGCAATCTACTCAGAGAGCTCCAGACATACAAACTCAGAAATGCCTGTAAATAAATAAGAGACGTGGAGTACAGCCATTATGTTATGTGTGGGATCAGCCTAATGAGTCTCTCTTGGAGAGAGAGAAAGAGAACCATTTGCTATAAATACGAATAATAATAACAACTCATTTCACATGTACAACACTTCTGAAGATGTGAGAATCATTCATAATGAATAATTTTTCTGGGCAATTGGAATTTCCTTTCCTGTCTAGTACAAATGGTTTAAAAGGAGATCACATTTCCCCAAGATGAATTTGTATGGTAGATTTCTTTTTTCACATTCAGAATAAAGAGGAGAATTTCCATACAGTTGCTTTTGTCAACGTTTATTTTCACTGACTCAGAAATAAGAATGTGGGGACTTGTAATGCTTGTGCATCATGACCCTGTAATTCACCTCTCATGTGGATTTTAATAGGAGCTAAGAAAAAAAGCCAAAAAAGGCAACATTTTTCCGGCTTTCTCATTTTTCTTTTTTATCCCATGCCTGTTTTTTTTCTTTTCTCATCCAGATGTCTTTTTATCACCCATAAAAGCAATCACCATTTGTATCTCATTCAACATATGAAAAGAAATCACAACTTTTCCTTGCTACTGCTGGCCCAGATGAGAAAGTACTAACTAAATTAAACATAATGAAGCACTGTGATTTTCTGATAACATTCTTCCATGGTAGAGGCAAAGGATCTGCAAGTATTCCTGAACTACAGACATGCAGTTTCCCACATGCTGGAAACTGTAGTAACTGTAGTTCTATTTGGCAGCCTCTGTTTAATCCTTTATATATATAGATTTCAAGAAAGAATTATTCTAAATCTTATAATGAGTTACAGCAGGTTATCAACCAGGTTGATCTTTTCAAAAGTCCAAGAGAAGGATGTAATCAAAAGGAAGCATTTGTTTCTTGATACTAGCCTGATTTTAGTGTCTAAAGTCAAACCATTAAAGCTTTCTGCCTACTTTTAATAGGTGAGGTTCAATCAACTGCAGAGACTGATATTTGCTTATTGAGGTGTTTAACTCCAGTGAAAAGTATTTGTTATTTTGGTAAGGTTTGTGTGGCTCATTTCAAAGGAGTCAATTTATAACGCTAGGGAGCATCCGTGGGGATGATTTGATCTGAGAAAGCTTTGATTAAATCATGTCCTTTGCAACAAATTTGTGAATGAAAATGAAGACTTGCTTTGAAAGAACAAATTGAATCAAGAGCTTCCAAAGTGTTTGGAGGTATCATGGAAATTCTGGTACAATATGCATTGTTGAAGCTTCAGATCCATGTATGGAGAACACCTGGGGAAAAGGATTGATTGATACAATGGACTCTGATCTGGCCAATTGATTTTCCTCACCCTACTGAACAAAATCACAGCTATTTTTTTAAATAAGTAATTATTAAAAAAATCAAAGAACAGAATAAATAACTACATAAAATAAAAAAGAAAAGTGGAAAAAGAGTGGATGAGGAATAAAATATCAGTAAATAAACAAAGGATTTGCCATTATTAAATTTTAAACTTATTATTTTGTTAATTAAATGTATAGAACTAGGTTCATCATATCATCTTAAGAAATAATTAAAATTCTATATTAAAGTCTTAAACAGTAATATTATTATCATCCCTTTTTTGCTTGAAAAATAAATTCACATAATCATGTAGAGTAAAGGGAAATAATACATCAAAGCAAACTCAGACACCATGGTTTTCGAAGGAGGAAAATTGAAGTAAAAAACAGTTATTAGAAGCAATCTCAGTGCTTATAAATATATTTGAGGCAATTACCAGTCGAGTAGACTGAAGGGGAATTTAGAATTTAATGTTGTTTTTACTTACCTTTCATTTGTTTTGTTCTCTCTTCACTTTTTTTTCTTTTTTCCCCTTTTCAGTCCCTTTTTCCAGCTCTTTTGGATTGGGAAACCTAACTGGCTTTGGGTTTCATTCACTTTCTCAACTCAACTCCTTCAATGTGGCCAGACACAAACCTTAGCTCTGTTTTTTCTTCTGTTCTCTCTTATGCTAATGGAATATTACTCTTTTGTATTAAGTCTGCCAAAGAAATTGAATTCAACTTAGGTTTCTGAATGACCAGTCAGCTATACCAAGCTCTACATATTTAACTCTTTTAGGAAGAAAGCCTATGGACAACATTAGGTCAGTCCCCCCAAAGCTGGTTTCATTACCTCTAAGAACAGGAAGCCATTGTTACTTTTCTCTTTTCTTGTCTATTTACCTGCTTAGCTCTCTATGCCCCAGTGCCAAGGCTCAGGTGAGCTATTGACCTCAATGTTCCTGTAAATAAATAGAATACAGAATAATGGAGTAGGAAGGGACTTTGGAGATCTTCTAGTCCATCCCCATGATCAAGTAGGAGACCCTACACTATTCTGAACAAATAGCTGTCCAATCCCTTCATATGTGCCGCCTTTTGCTTCTCAAATGTAGCCTGACAAGACTGTTCCATCTGAATATATTATTGCAACATTGTCAGACATTACTGTCAACTTCAAAATGGATGTAGGCTGCCGCAGCCATCTTTTTGTTTCTCAGATTGTCACACAGAATGGGGGGAGGGAAGAGGCTTGGAATGTCAGCCCAGACAATAGCAACACATCGTCCCATGGGAACCAAGGTCATCTCAGCAGGTACTGGCCATAGATTGGAAGGAGTGACCAGGGAGATGTCAGAGTACCTAATTGGACAATATGACCTGTGACAAGAAGGGAGGGGAACATCTATTCTTTAATTTTACCAAAACCAGGGGAAATTGTTAGAATTGGTTTTGCTTTCATGCATGCCAAAATGATGTACTCAATGAAACAGTTCTTTGAGAAACTTAATTGTCTCAGAGTGCTGATTTGGTTGGGTTCATTAGTCAGAACCTTGACAATTACTTCTCTATGTGCTATATTGTCCATTCTGCCAAAGTGAGAATAGAATACTTAGAATATATGGCATCTATCTGCATCTCTGTAATAAAGTTACTAAGAGAATAAGTAATCTCAGAAGGGCATTGTTTCAAATCACTAGAATTGAGGATGGCCACCAGGTTTGGGTGGTTATGTTACACTAAGACTAGTAATTAGTCACCTTTTGAAGTCATACACACAAGGAACAATGCTTGTCAAATGTAGGGAGGCTATGTCTAGTGTGAAAGTCAATAAAATCAGTGGTCAGGGGACAGATGGTGGACTCATCTTACCTTTATTATACCTTGTAGGCAGAAACTCTAGGAAATGCATCTTTCCCAGCAGTCATCCAAAGCTGATCTCAGGATTTGTCACACTGACTTGGGGTAATATCAAAAGATTGGAGAACCTTTGAGTTCTGGAGTTTCCTAAGGCTGGAATGTAGAGATTGTAAATAAGCAGTTGTACCTTGTAGTGGCTCTGATTCTTGGAAGTTCAAGGCATGGAAAATATAGGTTAAAAAATTGAAATAAACAATTTGGAACAAAGGCCAGATAACTTCTTATCCTGCAGTGAGAAGCTGAACTGAGTTTGGTTCTGCAACCCAACAAGACAGACACAGACTTCATAGAGTAATTAGGACTGCAGAAAAAA
>AZIM01003261.1:163459-183895 GCA_000516915.1 Ophiophagus hannah | reverse complement strand
GGTCTCCTGCTTGGGTGGGTGGGGGGTTTGGATTAGATGACCTACAAGGTTCCTTCCAACTCTGTTAATCTGTTATCTGTTATTCTTTTTAGTTATCAAAACAATTTTCTTTTTTACAAGAAGCTTATAAAGCATTTCCATCCATTGACAAATGTCAGTGTAATAACTTGTCTCTAATTCAAGAAGTCAGTTTGACCATCTTAGCAAATTCTATCAATTTTACTAACCATTTATCTAAGGTAGGTTATGCTGAATCTTTCAATCTTTATGCATATAATAATCTGATGGCAGTAATCATATCTTGAAATAATTTTCCATGACTCTTTTCTGACTGTATATCCATCAGTCCTAAAAAGAAAAGTTCTGACTTAATTTTTAAAATTCTGTATGCATTTGATTTCATTGTCTTTAGCTTTATTCATGAGAGATGTAAATATGATACAATATCTATTCATGTTATTCACATTTCCAACATTTGAAGTACCTCATTGAACAGAAATCTGCAGACAGCCAGAGCTTATACTTATTCTAATTCTCAATGTGGCATGTCTAATAAAATTATTTTTAAAATAGAAATTAATTTTAACTTTATTGTACCACATGCCATCCAAACCTCATATTGTGCTCTTTGAATTTTAAGTCTTTTATTTCTCAGCAACACCCATTCTTTCATTCAAGCCAAACAATAAGCTCCAAAATACTTCAAATCTGGTAAGTCCAGTTCTGCTCTTTAGTTTGCATTTTGTAATGATTTATATTTAAGTTCTGGTTTTTATCTCCTACAAATTTAGATATACCTTTTTGCCATTGTTTAAATGGTATCAGTTGTCAAAAAGTATTGTCTGAACAAAAACATTATTCTAGGCATAACAATCATTTTTATCAGTTTCAAATCTGGTAAATCTAATCCTCCTCTTTTCTTTGCATTTTGTAACACTTATTATTTGGCTCATGGTTTTAGTCACACTTTCCTGTCGATCTCCCTTATTTATTCAGTAATGTAGAAGAAAAAATTTCAACAGGATAATCTTTCATTGGCCTGAAAAGCTATGGGAAAGATGTCACATTTCTGCCAGTCTGTTCACAGCAAATTTCATATTTCTACCAGTCATAAGCTTTTAGAGCAAAGGGGTAGTCTTAAATTTGTTGTCTTCTCTTTATCTGCAGATTTTGGCCAAGAAATGGTTGAAAGCATACCAGATTGAGATTGTGGTGTAATTATCAAATTATAGTAGGTACATTTGTAGATATAACTTACTAACCAGATGTGACACATTTGTGAATAGTAAGAGAAGTTATCCATTTTTTTTTTGTTTCTGGCAGTTCAAAATGAGTTGGAAATGGAATTATAAACTCTCAGTCTTCCAGAGTTGCTTTGCTTTTAAGTGCATGGGCATATAATAATCATCTGGGCAAATAGATACTATGATGAAATCACCATATCTCTTAAAAAAGCATAGACTCTTGGGCCCATGTAGTCTTTCTAGTCTTTGTGCACTAGCATTTCTCTTTGATGGACCAGTGTATTTCCCTATCTTTCTTCCTGTTAAGAAGTATAAAATCCACAGCAAAAGTGGTATAGATATCTCTATACCATGGTCTTTTAAATAAAGTATGGGCTGTTACAGAATGTGTAAAAATACTATTTGTGCATAATAAAGAGAACAAAGAAGTTGCCTTTGTGTGCATGTTTCATTAAAGTCACTTTAATTATTGCATATCCAAAGCATTCCAGGGTCTGTAATTAATTCTCGTCCCACTCCTATGGCACCCAAGTTTTACTTCTTACTACTTTCCTTCATTTGATGATTTCATGAACTATGAATAAACTTGGAAGGAAAGTTAATTAGAAGGGCAGTAGTTATGGTCTCCTCATAATTTGAATATTATAATTCCCATGGAGGATTCATCCCCAAAGGAGGAGTGGGAGGAGGAGGAGGAGAAAGGGAGGCTATAGAGGTTATTGATGAATATTTCAGATCCCAGAGGAGCAAGCTGGCATTTGTCAATAAGCTATCCCCAGTACATGTTTATTTTATTTATTTTATTACATTTAAGGACTACCCAACTGCATACAGTTTTGTCTTACAGTTAAAAATAAGAAAGTTGAACAACTAAGCAAAATATCAATAGCAAAGAGAGAAGAGAAAAGGGGGAAGAGAGAAGAGGAAAGAGAGAAGAGGGGTGAACTCAAGACATATCCACTCCCAGATTTGTCAAATAGGCATGTTCTTAAACAATAATATGTTTGGAACCAACAAATTCATGTGATCTAGAATCACTTGATTAAAAAAAAAACATTTACTAATGACCCGGTTTACTCATACAGACTCCATACATTCTATAGGTGTGGTTCTAACATCTTTTTCTGCTCATGTGAGGGAAAAATTCACTACCCCTCAATATAGTTGCAAATAGACAAATAACTTCAGATAAATAACTCCAGATAAATAACTCCAGAAAACTATTTGGTGCTAAGGATATAGAAAGGAAGGTATTTTCCCTGTACCCAATTTATTTAATATTTTATGAGTTGCCTGGATACTGATAATATGCTGCCACAGTCTTTGTGAATGCAGTTCTGGTAATGTGTAAATTCTGAGCATTGACAACTGAAGAAATAATGAAGGATTCCCAAGAGAAGATATAAGGTGGAATGTGGATAGCTGCAAATAAATTTGAAATGCACATGTGAAAAAATTGCTGTACAGCTAAGGAAAGAAAATGCTAAAGGCAGGCCCCAGAAGGCATTTGGATATGTCGGGCTGGGATGGCAGAAGATGGGGAAAAATTCAATCCCTTTAGGCAGTCTTTAGAGCCAGGATGCTCCAGTGGTTAAGGCATCAGGTTAGTCACCAGAAGACTGTGAGTACTAGTCTCAACTTTGGCATGAAAGCTGGGTGACTTTGGGCCAGTCACTCTTTCTCAGCTTAGACCATCTCACAGGATTGTTGTGGTAAAGAAAATAGGAGGGGGAAGGAGCATTAGGTATGTTTGCCACCTTGAGTTATTCATAAAAATAATAAAGGTGGGATTAAAATAAATGCATAAAATAAATTACATGTAATCAGGAAAGGTGAGAAGCAAAGAAGCATTTCAGAATTAAAAGGCAAACAGCCATAATGCTTGGAGAAACACAATTTAAAAAGTGGCAGAAGTTTGTAACCATTAATTCATTATTGTAACCATCAGCCAAGTAATGACCTCTTCAAGTGACTGCAGATATTGTGGGTGAATGTTATCTTAATGCTATGCAATGCAAATCATAAAAACCAGCTTTGGACAATGTGGCATAGGTGACACATTGGTGACCTCTTCCTCCAATCTCCTTTCTTTGCTGAATGCTCTTAATGATTCTTCATAGTTTTAAGCCAATTTATCCATCCAGTGCACATTTGACAAGTTGTGGCCAATACTATAAGAGATATATCCTTACCAACTGACAGATGACATTAAAATGTGCCTGAAAAAAGCCAGCATATATTTTAAAAATGCAAATTAGTAGGTGAACTATATTATAAACATATTGTGTGATGAAACTCTGACAGATTTTTATTTCTGAGTTTTAATTAAAAAGCAGCTGTGAGATGCTACTATTTTGAGCACAGATGATAATAGTTGTTGCTACTCATTACAAAATTCTGTCAGTGCTGCCGTCTCTGCTCCACTTCATCTCTGCTTCACTGATGCCAGACTGCCATGAATCCCGGGGAAGTGGGGGGAGCCTATACATGGAAGGGGGAAAAAACCAGAAATCAAAGCTATATTGAATGCCTGGCAAAAACATCAGCCGGCTGACCCCAAGCCCACAAGCATGGAAATGGAATGCAGAGCTTGCCAAAAAATAGGACTTTTGCCATTTGTTTGAAATCCATTGGACACTAAACAGATAATGGGGAGAGAGGCCCTGGAAAGTAACTGGGCAGATCTGGCTTTCATCTGGTTTGTAACTACTTGTTATGTAGGGGTCATAATTGGCTCTATAGGCAAAAGAGAAAATGCAAATCTTAGATGTTTGTCTGAGCTAATCTGGTCAATGTCTTGCTTATTGTTTATCTGCGCTCCCAAGTTTCTATGACTTTGAAGTTTGGACTGCTCTGGGGTGGTGCAATGAAGGGGCTTGTGTTCTGAAAGGATGTTGGGCAATTCCTATTGTGGCTAATGATTTTTGTTCTATGCTGGATCTTGGGTGAGGGGCTGCTTTCTCATCCTACCATTCTGCCAAGGAGTTTCAAAATCCCGTCTTGAATGGATTACCAAATCTGCATTTCTAAAAGTTGCCTCCTCAGTTTCTGCTTGGGGGCAGGGAGACTGGGGCTGGTTTAAGAGCATGCTTCTGTATTTTTCCCTTTGGGGAAATATAATATCTTGCTTTTTAAATATTCCACAAAATATTTCATTCTTTTAGGGGAGGGGGCTTCCTACAGCCTGAAATGGCACAGTACAAGCAGGCCTCATGAAAGATGCACATCCTTCTATTCTGTTACCACCTAAGAGCCACAATGAATAGTCTTGGTTTTGCCAATTATCAGTTTGATGGCAAGGTATTACAGAAACAAACAGAAGAGGAGTTAGCACTTTTTGTGCTGGAGTGAAAAACACTCAGCTGGATTCTTCATTTTCCCCATTATGGTGTATTTTGTTGGTGTTATTTCTCCTAATATCAAATAAAAAGTATGTTTGTGGATGAAATGCCATGTAATGAATTTTATCTTCCAGCAGCAACTTTTAATAACTGCAGCTACTAGTAATTTAAAGTCATATCAGCCTTTTAAATTGTTGCAAAATAAAAATTCAGCTTGCCAAACTATTGACTATGTATGTGTGCAAATAAACAGGATGGTGCTATTTTAGTTTTAATTTATAATATAATTCAGCTTCATATTTTAAATATTTAAATCAACAATTCATTTTAAAAGCATTTCTAAAAATATATTAATGAAAACACCATTACATATTTATCTAATAATGATTGTTTGAATCAAGATACTTATTTGAATCAAATGTAACTTATAATACATCATAATTAAATATTTCAAAGAATGAAAAATATTAACAATGGATTTGAACAATCAAAATGAAAGATAATTCTGATAGTCCAAAATTGCTATAGGCTCCATTGATTTATTGGAATCTAATGTAAGAAAGGAGCCACTTTTTCAGAAAGGGTGAAAAAAATGTGGAGAGCTACACAAAGCTGTGTAGTCAGAGTTTGTAATATAGTAAAGAGAAGGATGCATAGATTGTTTTCCTGAAATTCTTTCAGAGAAAGAAAAAATATATAACAATAGCAACTGTCTCTATATCTCTAAAGCAATTTCTTCTAAGCATGGATTTTCGGCTAAACAAAGTTATGAATGACTGAAATAATGGTAATAAAACAAAACTGAAGGAGACAGCTCAGGAGATAGAATAAAACTGTTAAAGAAATCTGCATAAAATGGAGAACTTACATAATTTGTGGTGATAAATACCACAGAAGTTAGCTGCTTTATCAGTAGTGTTTGTGATAAGGATTTTAAAATTGCAATTGATCACACACACACACAAAACCCCACCACCACATTAGAGCATAATGATGCAAGAGCAAAACATAAAATAAACCAGACTTCAGAAGTGAATTTCTTAATTCACAAGAAATAATAATTTTATTTATTAGCAAGGATATGAAATAATAAAGATAGTTGTCAAGTTATGACCATTTGTTTAATGACAGTGCTAAAAATAGTAACTTATAATTGTTCCTTCTATGATTTTGAAAGGTTCAGAACCTGGTGCTTCTTTCCCCCTCCCCCAAATTTATTTATTTATTTTTTATTCCTTAAACATCTCTTTGAGTGAACAATGCGATTCCAGGTTTTGACATACATACATACATACATAATCATAATTACATTTTCAGCTTTCTTATCCAGTTTCACATCATATCATCACCCATTCCATTTTTCTTTTAATATGTTTTATCACTTCATGTTATTTCATTCATCATTTTCAGACAAAAAAAAAACATCCTAAAATATGTTATCCAATATTTATCCCCTTTCATTGTCAATTCAANCTTGCCACCTATTTTTATTTTATATATTCTCCCCTTTTTATTCCATTAAGCCCAATATGTAACAAATTAAAAAACAGAAAAAAACACATATCAATATAGCCATTTTTAGTTACTACATCCTATATTAACCACAATGATCTCCTATTTACTATTATATATGCATGTATTTTTTTCCTCAATCGGGTTCCACATGGTATTCTTTCCCTATTACGTAATAAGTCTTATATTTATTCCAAAAGCATTTATATAACAAACCAATTGTAAATATTAGTAACAATATTATAGTTTTTGATTTCCATGCTCTGTATTCATTTTCTTCATTATCTTACTAATGATTATATATTAGTTTATTTTAAAATCTTATTTAACATTATGATCATTTTTAATTTTCATACTCTTTATTCTTCCAATTACATTTATATGACAAATTATATTTTCTATTTCATTCCCATTTAATTCTTTATATAAAATTAATAACAATATAATCATTTTTGATTCTCTTACTCCCCATTCATTTTCCTCACCACATAATGCTCCATAGTTCTAAGCTTTCTTTTATCATTCCCCTCACGCTTTCCAATTCCAATCTAAGTTCCTTGCAGAATTCTTTCATTTTGCTTTATTTCCTCTTTATCTTCTTTAATGTTTATATCCAATCAAATTGTCCTGTTAGTTTGTTAACACCAGTGTCCTTTTACTTTAAACTTTACCAACAATGTTCATTATTCTTTATATTCCAATATTAGTCCTTCTAGCTGTTTATCAGGCAGTCCCAAATCCACCAATCAGTCCCAAAATAGTATCTTCATGTATTCTTTTGCTGTAGTATTTTAATATTCCACTTTCCAGGGTTATTATTATATTAAAACCTTTTATTTTATTTCAAATTCACACTTTAGGTAGACTAAAAAATTTCCTTAGGGTCAAAAAAGGATTTTCCTTTACCATTAGGTGGTGCTCTTACATCAGTTTTCACTTTCCACCTTTTAGTTTCTGCTTTTTAAAAGCTTGTATTAACTCCACTAATTTACAATCATTAGCTGTTATTTCTTTTAGTTATAGTCAATTCCAGCATTTTAATCAATGCCTAGTTAAATGCCAATTTCTGTATAATCATTCAATTTGGTTTCTCAATTTGTTATAGTCAAAAAACCTTCTCTGAGTAATATCACTTCTGTTTAGGTCTTTTTCAAGTCCGATTTCTTTACCTTTACCAATTTTCCTCTTTCTTTCGAATCACTGCTTCTACAATCTTTAATGAGGGCTCTTTCTTTTGGTTTTCTGGGGTTACCTTTTAAAATCCTGAGTATTTTGCCTGGTCCACACATGGTTCACTCACTGCTCCAGCGCAAACTTAGTTCCCAGATAGCTTCCCATCTTTGTTGCAGCCATTAAAGACTGCCACTACAGCCTGTCTTTGGAGGGAGTGTTCCTAACCAAGAAGGGGAGATGTGGCTCCCCTCAACTCAGCAGGCGATCTCCCCCTTTTTCATCACCCCTACAGGGTGGCTCCAGTCTCGTTCGGGACCCTTCAACAGGTAGAGCACAGATCAAAGCCACACAGGATCACAGACTCTGATCCGTCTTCAACAGAAACACCACCGGAAGCCCCAGTAGTTGGTGTTTCTGATGATGAAGAATCCCCCTCAAATCCTTATATCCTAAAATTTCTTTTAACAGTTAAAATTATTAAATGTTTGTTACAAATTTTCCCAGTCATGTGTAGTAGCTATGCATGGATGTGCAATCAAAGAAAACAGGGAACAGCTTTGACACAGCAATAGGAAAAAGATGTGGCTGTTCTAATTAAAAAAAGAGCTTTGTACTTCTTTTAACACATTGCAAACCAGCTCTTGTGAAATATGTTAACAGTCCTATTGTAGCACTGTTTCCTATGTTGAAATATTTTCTCCACTCAGTTCTAGTTTCACTACAGAATAGATATGGGAAATGTCTGAATTTTTTTTCAAATGCACCTATCAGAAGCAACAATTTAGTAACTAAAATTATGGTATTCACTACTTCTCCACTCGGATAAACCAGTAAAGGTGATGTGAAATGGAAAAGAGGTCAGGGGTGATAAGAAATTCTATAGCTAGATTCTTTCTTTCTGAGAAAAATTATTGTTACAAAATATTGTTGAAGCTAGTAAAAAGCCACTTAGTTCCATTTTCCAATACATGAGCATACATGTAAAGTCCAGTTTTCACATCTACCAGGTATCATGAGGAAAATGTCTAAATAATTATATTTGTGGCACAGACATATTGTGCTATCTGAACATTTTTGCAGGGCCTAATTCATAGCATATTTCTTGATTGTTGGATCCTTTATTGTTGATGATTGGTCCTATCATTTCAATTTTTTTATTATTAGTTCTGAGGCCATGCTTAATCTTCTTTATATTTTTAAATAGTTCCTTTTTTACTCTGTGGATTGATACAGTCCATTGCATCCTTGGCTTAAATTTCACCTGGTAAAGCTTGAGTGAAGCAAGAAGAAACAACTCTAACATTCAGCAGGCTGTGACCATTTGACAAAGCTACAACCTTTTAGTACTACATTATAGAAAAGGCAGGCAAAAGATGGAATAACTACAAAGCAGTGCCTTTCATTCCTCTCTACCCCAGTAGGGACGCCAATTTTGTTGACCTTTAATCATACACCTAATATAAAGATCTTTCTGATTTTAATTTGAAACTTTTAGAAAAAAGGGTTTAGGAGAGGAAGCTGTGATACTTGGGAGATGTGTCCATGTCATCTTAACATAGGATAGTTCTTTGTGTTTTTGAGTAAATATTATGCATAGGATTGACTTCAGAGTTACTTTTGAATTAATTGCGACTAGATTTAGATAGAAATCATAGTATTATAAGGTACTGTATAGATGATTGTTTTAATGTGCACTTCCATTATATTACGAAATAATTTATCTGTATTTATGTTTATAATATACCTGTAGTTTATTAAATTACAGATATATTATAAATTACATACATATTATAATTTATAATATACCTATACATACATACATATACATAAAATCTGTAATTTGTAATGTAATTTATAATATAACTGTATTTATAAATGTATAAATTACTTAAAACTTTAATGAAACTTTCCTCCACCACAATACATATCCACAGGCCAAATCGCTTAGCTGATTTCACCAACTTATTTGTTGGTTGAAGGGAAAAAGCATATTTCTAGTTAATGCTCAGCTAGCTTATAAAACAATTTAACTGTCTTGAAATCTGTTGTGAGGAATCCTTAGTACTTTCTGAGATTGCCTCTTTTTTGCAAACATTTCATTACCCAAACTAGATAACATCATCAGTGCTAATGATATTACCTAGTTTAGGTAATAAAATGTCTGCAAGAAAAGAGACAAGCTTAGAGAGCACCAAGGACCCCTCAGGTCAATCCTGAACTACAAATATTCTCCTTTATTAGAAATCTGTTGTATTTAATCAGATCATTTTCTTCTATTTCAAACAGTCCAGATGAGAGTGGAGATCATTACTATCATACTCTACAAGTCATTAATGCCATCCATAGCAAAAGGTAAGGTCAGTCAAGTAAATTTGTGAATTAATTGCAAGATAGTACTTTGGGAGCATTTCTTACAAAACCAATTAGAAAACTAATTAACAGACCTTTTAAGAAATATATCATTTGCAGCTAATTAAATAAGAAATTATTACTTCTTGTGAGGATTTTTTATTTTCTGAGGACTGAACACACCACATCATAGTAAATAACTGTACACAATGCTTTATGGTGGCACATATACTCCCAACAATAGAATTCCTTTTCTCCCACATACCTACATACAGTCTTAGTGTTCACTTTTGTAGTCTGGGTGTGGTAAGGCTGCCTATGGACCTTGGCACATTCCTAAAAACATCAGGGTAAGGCTCAATTAGTCAGATCTTGGGACACTGGTATGAACACTTGTGTATAAATTAGGAATGGTTGTTGACTTCCTAGGCACACCAGATAGGAAATACAACCAAATGAGCTAAATCTACTTTATTATAAAATTATATTCACATAATCTTGTTACTCTGAAAGTACAAACTTCATGCCCTCCACTTTTTTTTACTGCTTGCTCCATTAAGGTACTTCCCTGAAAAACCACAATTGACTAAGCTCCTCCCTGCACCACCCAAGGCTAATTAATCCTCTCTGTGTCACTGCAGGGGCAGTGGGGCAGTTGCTTATGATGGGACTTTCACTTCTGGCTGTCAACTCCTGGGCATAAGAGGGGAGAGTGTTTAACACTGCTTCTGTGTTCCAGCAATTGCCATCTTGCTTGTTAGCTATTTCAGAAGTAGGGGAGGAAGATTCCTTTGAGACCACTTCACTACCACCCTTGCCAAGTTCCCATGAGAACTCAGACTATGAAGAGACTATGCAGGAGGGGGAGAACAGCTTTGAAGAGCCCATGGAGGATGGAAGGGACAAGGTTGGAGGAGGGCAGGGGAATGATGTAGGAGATGAGCAGGCTGAACCAAGGACAAATTTAAAGATGTCATCAGTTTGGTGTTGCTCTGTTCTCACAAAAGACCTATGTCCAGCCCCCATGAATTTCCTTATCTAGTTGTCAATTTGCCTTGACCATTAGTAGATAAGATTCTTGTGTATAGATAGCATATAATAAACTTGAAATGCTATGTCCTGGTTACTTGCACCTGACAAATTTCAGGTAATCTCAGAAGTCTCACAAAGTGTTTTTTTTTACACATTACAATTGTAAATTAATAAAGTTTCTGTAATCTGTCTTACATGTTAACACTTATATTAGAACTTAAATCCTAAATCAGTCTAGCTACTCTTAATATGAAGTGAGCCTGCAGCTCACAAATGTTTATGCCTTTTAAGAAAAAAACTGGTAGTCTCCTAATTTTTGTTGTTGTTGCCATAGACTAATAGGATTTTCCTTTTATAACATTTAAATACAATTATTTGTAATAAAAGTACCCATGTGGTCCTGGTGACAGGTAGATGGCAGGAAAAAGTTACAAAAATATTTTTGCTACTATCTAATGGTCACTTTGCCCAGATATTGGAATATTTTGTTTATGTGCCTTTATTTAAAGAAGGGAAAATGGGAGAGAAGGAAAAAAACCCAACAAAATGGTTTAATGAAGGTTTTGTGTAATACACTCCTCCCCACATTCATTTAATATGTTGTAATGTTATTTGCAAGGGCTTTGGATTCAATTCCCCAAATATGGTTCGGCATTTGGAGAAGATTGGCATAGCACCTGCCAACAACTTATTAAAGCAGAAATGTCTTTTTCAGGGAGGCTTCTTTTGTAGTCCTCTGATCCTAGAAACATGCCTAGCTGCTTTAATGGGTCAGTGACAAATACTGTATTCACACTCACAGAAGCTGTTTTTCAGAAGTGAATCCAATGCCTTTTACAGACCTATTATTCCCTTGGACAGTTTTGCTTCTTTTATCACTTATAATCCTGAAAAGAAGTTAATACAACATGATTACATTGCAATTCTTAAAAATATGAATAAAAGAGCACAAATAATGGTAGAGAGGCACCACTGTATTATTGCTAATATAGATAACAATCTTCTTTTGAAAAAAAAGACTATAACTTTTCTATCCTATTAAATATACAAAAGCTGTGATTCAATCACAAATCCTATTATTTGAATGTTTTAATAAATATGTCCTTTAATGGTGTGCAATGGTTGCTTTCAAAAGGCTAGGTTAGAAAAGTCTGATATAAAGGATAAATATCAAATATATAAAATGAAAGGTTTTGTATAGGGCCAGAGGAACTGATTTTATTTGCATTTCTTAAGAGAATTGATCTGGCCCTTTATAAATAGCAAGAGTGTGTTAGAATAGCACAAACATAAATGCAATGACTAAGGGTAGTAATTTATTACTATAAGATACTTCATTTTTTATCATTCCTCTGGAATGATTGACAACAGCAGGAAAAAAACAATTTCCCACTTTCTGTCATTTCTCTGAATGTAAATAAGAACTGCAATCCATAGCAAGGTGTGATAATGAAGGAATTTGCTCACACTGCATTCAACCCCCTTGAGTTTTGCAGAGGAAGGTAAATGAAGTGGACACCTGGCTGATGGCCTAAAATATATCAAGGTCAATTAGATGATATATATTGGTATCCTTGAATATACAAATATAAATAACCAGTCCACCCTTTGTAGTTTTTTTTCAGATTTAGCACTTGGGGGAAAATCACCAAACAGCACAGAGGACTATTTCTCTAAAGTTTGTGCTTCAAGAAGATATTATTTAGTTGTTAAAAACAAAATTTCATAGTATAGTTATCTTTCAGTGTATTTTTTCTAATTTCCCTTTGAAGAATTTTGGATAGTTAGAACATTTCTCTACCTCTATTTGTCATTGGACTTCTTCAACGAACTTCCAAAATATTTCTTATTTGGGTATGTATTTCAAAACTTGTATTTCCCCTTTGGATGAACATAAGCAAAAAAATAATAAACTTAATATTAGACCTCTTGTCTAAAGACAGGAAGTATCTTGATGAATTCTAAGTATAATTTCAGCAATATTGCTTCTTGTAATGTTAATGATTATGTGATTATCAATAATAGATGGACATAATAAGCATTGTTATGGATGAGGCCACTGGCCCATCTAATCAATTTTCTCACAAGGCAACTAAAGTCTTCAAAGAAGCCAAAAAGTCAGTGTTTTTCTAAGTACTTGGAATTCAGGTGAGTGCTGCCTTTGATCTTGGAGGTAATATACTGCCGACATATCTAAATATCAACATGCCTAAATATCACTCATCAGAGATTCTATTTATGTACTTTATTTCGTCTGCAATCCTCACTGACTGTTAGATGTAGGTATTGATACTGTCTCTGGAGACGAGATAGATAACCTATGGTACCATTATTCATCTCAAAGCCTGCTTCCTTGAAAACTGGGAAATAAAATTCAAAAACATCTGGTTATTTATTCATGTTTATTCAGAACCACAACTCCATGTAACTATGAGCTGAAGAAACTAATGATGGGAAATTGAACTAATAATTGTGAAATCAATGACATGTTTGGCTTCTGTGTTTGTTTCTTTTTTTTTCTTGTGATGTTCTATAGCTTTCTCCTTCTCTCTTATTCTTGTAACATGCCTTATTTAGAGATATTCAACATCTTTTCCAGTTTCTTGCTTCCTTTATAATATGTCATGAATAAAGTGCTGAGGAAAATATTTTTCCCCAAATGCGCCTGAACACACAAATGGAGGAAATTTCTTTTATTTTGATTTACAAAGGGTTCTGAAAAGAATATATTTGGGTGTTTTTTTCCTCTTTAAGATCTCCTTCTGGTAATTCTTTAAAAAATAGTGTCTTGCTGTTTGATTCTCATTAGCATTAAATCACTCCCAGCAGAGGATGCCATGAATGGAGATATTACCATGCAGTATGTTATTTACCCTCCTCCCACATTCATTTAAATGCACAGCAGAAAAAAAGTGAGGCAGCTGGTGAAAAACACTGGAGTGTAGCATACCAATACCATATTGTACTGGTATTGTACAACGTATTGTAAGATATTGTGCAGAATATCTGAATTCTATTTCAGTTTAATGATTTATATGATAGAAAATTCTTGTGCATTAGCATTCTTTGCAAGCAAAATGGTAATATTTCTGGAAAAAATAGAGTTTAAGCTTCACTGTAACTACACAGATAGGCATCTAAAGAAGCATCACTTTACTGCCTGAAAAAAGAAAGTTGCATTAAGTATTTTCTTTCTGCTTTTTCATAATATCTACACTAAATTGGTGCTTCTGATCCAACATGTATATTTCTACACTGTACAAGCAGTACTGAAATATTCTGTAGCATACATACTAAGAACATACCCCTGGTTCTGAATATGGCTCAAAACAGAAATAGCAAAATGGAAAGACAACTATTTAAATTGAATAAAACATGATGGGGGAGAGGAAGGCAATATGGCAAGTCCTCATATTTCTATAACATTTGTTGTTAGTCAACTAGAGTGATTGCTTCAGAATTGCACTTCAAGCCATGCACACATACATGTATATAGGTCTTCAGTAAGGATATTGTAAATATTTTCCAAATAAGATAGACTTTTATCAACTCATTTTATAAGATCATTTTAGGACAGAATTCTTATCCACTGAATGAAAACAATTAAAGATTTGATCTAATTATGAAAATGAAACAAATATTAATATTCCCAATACATTGGAACTCTGTAATAATCTCTGGAAAATCTGGAATATAATGGTTTTTACCAAATATATAATTGTACAAAGTGCAATGACAATAAAGAAAACTAAACTTAAATATTTGAATATTTACTGATAATAATAGCTTGATGTCATTGTTATATCATTGCCATAAATGGAGAATTTAAACTAATGCCGGTCCAAAAGTAGGTTCTTATTTCTACTCTTGACTTATTAAAATTGATGAAAGAAAAGAAAATATAACTTAGATTTGCATTTTCATGGATTTGGTGTGATAATATTGTTCTTAAGTTAATTACAATGTAAGTGGTATGCAAGCCCTGTTTTTTGTGATAAAATCACCTTTCCCATTGACTGTATTCAAGCATAAACAACACGAGGAGCTCTTCTCATAGGATTCTTTCAAATGAAGAAGTGGAGGCAGCCAGCAAGGCTAGAGAAAGTGAGAGAGCAGAAAACACCAATAGCAGCTTATCTATTGTTTCTGAAACAATGTGATACACTCAGAAACAATGAACAATTCAAATAAAGTAGAAGACACCCTGGAAACAGTGGCAAAATCAGTTCTGTATTCAGATTTTATTCTGACAGCTACATGTATAGATGCCTTAATGAGCCTAGAGAGGGTTGCTCTATTGGCCACATAAAGCTGTAAGTTTGCAAGTTAACAAACTGGTTCTGTGAGAAGAAAGGCAGAAAGATGCTCATGCAGTCTTTTATAATATAAACCAATTATATATGGTTTCTTCTTTTCTTTTTGTCTTTTGACAAAAGACTTTCTCAAGCGATGCATTTACATGCAGAATTCAACATGAAAGGAAACATGAGTTTTTCTTCTCTTTCAACTGCACTATGACATTCACAAACAGTCAGTTGTCCATGACTACAGAAATATTGTCTACAGCAGGGAGTCTTCATGTTCATAAAGGGATCCAGTGCACATGAAAGCCTTCTTGTGCATATAAAAGCTCCCTGCCTCAGACAATCATGTGGTACCTACTGGGAGAGGCTATTCATTGATAACACCAATGTAACTTAAAGAAAGACTTGACTGCAATTTCATATTTAATTCTCCTCCTGACCTCCTTCTCAACAACTTTCCTCTTAGTTGACTTCTGGTGGATAAATAGTGAGTTTGTCTGTGTGGAGAGCGTAGCCAATGACTGCAGCAAAGTGCAAAGAACTAATGAGTAGACAGGTTCTTTGGAACTTCTTTGGACAAGGAGAGGATGGAAGATCACCCACATGTACTCTGGAGGGCTGCTTCTCATGATGAGACTACAGAACAGTGTTAGCTCATTCATTTGATTGCCAGAAGACAAAGGCATCAATCATCAAGCTCACCACTTCAGTGGAACCTTTTAAAGGACATATTTGTTAAACTTACTTCCAATCACTTTAGCAAATTGCCTATTTGATTGTATTAAGATTATTAGAAATATTCAGAATAATAAGTTTCAAAAGCCACCAGGACAGTCTGTTTCACTTTTGAATAAAAATTAATTATCAATTTAAGAACTTAAAAAATTTGAAATAAATGAGAAAAGGCTAAATAAGGTTTTAAACCAAGAAAGTTAGAAATGAATTAAGGGTCTAGACAATCTTGGAATATTGAAACTTCTACTATAAGACTTTGGAATGGACAACAAAAAATAAACAGCTTTATGTGGGAACTAGAATTACTATGCACCATTGTGCATTAAACTGCTGATTTAGGAAATCATCTGCATACAAAATATTTGATAGATTGTACATAATTCCATGACTAATTTCAAAAATGGATAAATATAATAAAAATGTTGGAAATGTAATACATATATCGTAGTATTTTTTTTAAAATCAAATAATTGAATTGAAACCTTCAATTGTTCCAGAACCTAGGAATTGTTCCAGAACACATTTAATGTGTTTTATTTATTTATTAAACTTATCTGCCATCCATCTTGCCCAAGAGGGGACTATAGGTGATTTACAATTTAAAAAACCATATGATTAAACCTTAAAACAAATATTGATGCTAAAATTGAGTTAAAATTGACCAAGATGGGAAGAAAGGAAGCAATATGCCCGTAAGGAGGAGGTGGGGTCTTATCTTAGTCCATTAGATATCATTAGCTTTCTCCAAAATCATACCATTTCATATATTAGAACATCACAATTTATTAAGATGTATACTGATGGCTGCATATTTAGATAAATTTGATTCAGACACTTTGCCGACAATATCAGACTGGAGACTCAAATTTGGGGAATATGGCAAAATTAACAATTTACATTCAGAATAGAAGTGTGACTAAATTTAAGCAAGAATAACTTCCCTTTACATCAGCAAGGAAGGAACCCCAAGAATGGGAGCAGCAGAAGCCATAGTTCTTGCTCAGCATTCTCTTATAATTTTGGATGTACTCCGAGGGTTTTCAATTGTTTGGAGCCTTTTGCTTTTTATTGCTTTCTTAAGAGACAGAGAGCATCAACAATAACACCTAGGGATGGTTTGGTATGAACTCTTGTCAGGGAATTGATCATAACTTTAAACATTGGAATCTCTGCCACCAATATTTTCAGAAAGACCAGATTCCTAACACCTGCAGATTATTTAATAAAATATCTGGTCAATATCTTAGGAATCTAAATAAGTGATCCTTTGTTTATGAGAACATTTTTCTTAGGCAGCTACTGTTCCTCTTTGCAGGTGTTACATTATGAAACTGGCATGGTCCTGTTTATCTTAATAGTTAATATAGATAAAAGATAAGCAAGATGGATTAAAAGTACAAATGATTCAATCTTCAAAGCCTGACAAGTAATGTCTTTTAAATGCACTGTTGAAGTAATTTGCAATACATAAATTGTTTCAGCTGGGTATGTTACCCTTTCTCGACAGATATTTCTTCTATGTACAATTGAAAAAAGAGGTCCACGAAAGTAATTCCTTCCTGATCTTCTACGCTACCAATATTTGCTAGCTTTTCTCACTCTCCTTTTGGGTATAAGTACAATATAATACAATTTATTCCTCTAGAATATGTGTGTTCCAATAATATTATATAATCTAGAAAATAACTGTGATGTATCAAACCATAGCAACAGTAAAGCTAATCTATGTTAGCAAATGTATAGGTAATTGGGCTCACAAAGTCTATACAAGTTATTTGTGTAATAGATTAACATAATCACAAAGTAGTTAATATTTAATAACCTTAAAATAAAACTAAATATTCTCAGAACAAAATACCTTTGGAACAAAATTAAAGCAAAATACTGTATAATAGCATAGTAAAGCTTATTTGTTTAAATATAAATGTTTAGAGATATTTTCAAAAGAAAATTTTCTGCAAACTTTACCATTGTCATATTTATAGAATTTTCTTTCTGTATTTCTGTGTTATCTTCCTTTTTTTTACAGTTATAGAACATTTAAATGATAGGCTTCTAATTTTCATGTAAAAATGATGGATAATAACACTCAAGAAATATAGAATAGTGACTCCAATCTCTACTATAATTTCTGATTGCATCTCGTATGGATAGCATTTCTTATTTTACAGCTATCTTGTGGCAGACTTGGTTGATAATTCTCCCAAGCAAAAACCCAATTTTTCACAGATGCACTCCCAGTCCTGTTTTAAGATGTGTCACATATGTGAACTTTTTTGTCTACTGTTCCAACCAAGTAAAAGCAGAACTTTGAATTATAGCTGCAGAGAAAGCTATGATATTTTTTTTAAATGGTCAGGTTCATTTTTTTCAACAGATTTATAAAACAATCTCTACAGAAGAAATTCTAGGTTTGAATAGTAGCCATTTTATAATATGATGTTTTCTCTTTGCTTGCTTCCCATTTTTTAAAAATTGAATACAAACTTTTTCTTGAATTATGGCAGCTGAATTTTGTACACAATTCACAACTGACTCCTGACAAATTCATAATTTGTCTGCTCCTCTCAAAAATCCTAGCCACAATCTACATCTAAATATACTGACCAGTCATAGGTCTACATCAATGTTCACGTTTCTTTTCAGACCAGTGCCATTTTTTAAAGCTTTAAGAGTCATGCTGATATCCATATTCAGTTTCTAACAGTCAAAACATAACAGACTGAAATCTCAGCTACCTTTTATAGCAATCAGAGTCTTTCAAAAATCCACTATAAGAATTGATATATAGTCTGTATCAGACATTTCATTTGCTTAATCAAAATTCCTAGTCTGCTAAATTAATTACCAATTGGGGCTACAGGAACAGGTTTCTAATTTAACTGCAGTATATTATTAATAATGAAAAGTTCTAGGAGTGCTTCTTTATGGATAAGACAGGTTTAAACTGATTCAGTCACTATGCATAGATCTCTCGGGACTAACTAATAAATACCAAGTATCCAGGGGTAGGATAAATACAAATATCCAGGGGTAGGATTCAGCCAGTTCGACTGGTTTGGGCAAACCGGATGTTAAATTGACATCTCATTTGCTGAACTGGTAGTTGAACCAACCAGCTGGGCCTCCCCTCCCTTCCCAGGAGTCTCCACACTGCCCTTTTGTGGGGTCTGCGCGGAGGCTCTGGGAGGGCGAAAAATGGACCTTCCAAAAGTCCGGGAAGGGGGCTGTTTCTGGTTTCTGGAGGGCCTCGGGATCCCAGGTGAGTCCATTTTCATCCTCCCAGGGGCCCAAGGAAATCCTCCAGACCCTGGGGAAGGTGAAAAATGATCCTCCCAGAAGTTCCAAAAGTCCAGAAATGGGACAGTTTCTGGCAAAGGGCCTGTGGACCCCAGGGGAGGCCCTTTTCATCTTCCCAGAGGCTCAAGGGAAGCCTCTGGACCCTGGGGAAAGCAAAAAAATGGCCCTCCCAGAAGCTCCGGTAGGCCATGCCCACCATGGCCATGCCCATCCAGCAACTGGGCAACAAACCAGTTGCTGGGATTTTTGAATCCCACCCCTGAAAGTATCTCTTGAATTATATTACTTAGATATCTATTTTTAACAAAAATTACATAGCAGAGTGCTAGAGCAGCAGACTCATTTGCACACAATGAGGAACTAGCAGATATTGAAGCCAAAGTCTTGATATTGGAAAAGATTGATGTGTTGGGTTCCTAGCCATTAGGATTGATTTTTCAAAATATTACTACAGAGAAATTCTTTCTGGTGTTCTAATTATTCAGGAGGAATTATTCTATCACTGGTCTCCTTCTGATGCTTGTTCAAGCAGGAGATCTATATGCTAAAGATTCAGTTTCTTTTCAGAGTAAAAATCATTAATTACAAATTCAAGTCCTGATTATGTACATAACAGTTAAAGAAGTAGAAGGGAGATAAAAAAGGAGGTGGTATTGAAGAACAATTAATGAAAATGATGAATTCCCATAATACAAACACAAAACAAAATACCCACAGCTGAAATTATACAAAGCAAATTTGCATCAGATCTACATGGCAAGGTAGAAATAATTTCTAGAAATACAACCTTTTTCTTTACCTGGCCTCAACCAATCTCAGAAAAATATGTCTATGGGGACAGAAAAAAGCAAAAATAGTTCCTAATTTCATCTTAAAAGCTTATTTGAGATCAAATCAATTCCATAACATTTTTTTTGTAATTACCCCCTCTCTGACAGTGCATCCAGTCTTTCACCATTCATAGCTAGTTGAAGAAAGCCATTTTAGCACCTGCTCCCAGCACCTGCCCCCATCACCACCAATCGTAGAAGGACAAAGCAGAACACGAAGTAGAAGATATACTGGACTCTAGGTGAAGGGGCAAAAGCATATAATATCTGATCTATTGGAAAGGCAACCAAGAATTTGAATGCTTTTAGGAGAATGCCAGCATGACCATGCCCCCTAAATGATATGGCAACTTCAATGTTTCCCTTAAAAATTTTGATTAATCAAGCTTCCAGCCCCTTGCACCATGCCACCCAAGGAATTCATAGCTGAAATATGAAATAGCCTTTGTGGACACATCTAGGGAAAAATGGGAAAGTTGATGATGCTCAACCATCCACTTCTGGCCTTCCTTTCATTTTGCTCCTGATAGAAGCAGGCAGAGGCGGCAGAGGTGGCGGAGATGCTGTGGTAATGGTGCTTCTTAAGGGAGGCCGCCACGTGGTAGGGAGAGCTGGG